>CAIGQW010055747.1:3413161-3428161 GCA_903798125.1 Danio choprae | reverse complement strand
GATGCTTTTGCGCATCAGGCATTTTGTGCATTGGTGAGCATGATCACATTGGCGCCCTTTGTTTAATCATGAGGCGTTAAACGTCAACAAAAAGTGCAAGTAAAAAGCATTTCGGTGTGAACAGGCCTTTACTTGCATAAGGTGCATCCAATGTGAATGTCACATTACTATAATTGCATGTAATTCAAGAGTTCACACTTAGCTGATGATTGATAATAAACCGTATTTGGCATGCTGTCCCGGGAGAGAGCCCTGAGCTCAGATTATCCTTGAGCCCGGGGCTCCCTCCCTTTTGAAGGGCGAGAGGGGAGTTTGAGCTCAGGTAGAACTCCTCTGCTTGTGAACGCGCTGAGATATAACTATCTAAAAGTTGTCTTAAGATGCTACTTTGGATTAGACGATTTACTTATGGTGTATGTCTTTGGACGGTGGGAGGACACCGGGAAACCCTGGGAAAAACCCACGCGAGCAAAGGGAGAACATGCAAACTCTGCACAGAAACATCGACCGGCCTGGTGAGGGGCAAAACCAGTGGCGTTCTTGCTGTGAGGCAACAGTACTAACCACTGTGCTGCCCAGTCAGGAGAAAGGAAGGAGTCGGGGTGGAAGGGGGGATTCTTCAAGACGACGATGACTGGAGTGGAAAACTCTGGTTATTTGTAGTGTGTCAGTATTCGTCTGACTGGTGCAATATACTAAGCTGATGCGGAACCAGCCGTGTTCAGTCATAAGCACGTGATCCTCTCGAAATTAGTTTATAAATAAACCACACATTGCAATTAAATCAATTTTATTTAAATGCAATTCACCCAAACTTAAATATAACTTAGTAGTTTTTCAGTTATTATTTGCATTATTATTATTTAATAAGTAATTAGTATAATTATACAAAAAAATATTCACGTGAATATGCTGACAATTATTTATGATAAACAATATACTTTGATGTTATTTCTATAACGTGCATATTATGTATTTAGAGATATTTGTAATTATATTGTAATTGTAATTGCAATTTTTTTGTTATTAATTAGTATTAATCAGTTTTAAGGATATATATATAAGCTAGTGTGCTCCAAAACATTGACAACATTTGTGTTTAGAAAATATAAAACTGATATAAACATGTAAGGCTTGTAGTTTGTCAAATGAATCAACGATTTTCTTCACGTCACCTCATACTTCAGTTTCTCATCAAATCTTGACCAATCAAATGCTCTCTAGTATCTGACATGCCCCGCCTCCTTCAAGACGCTTCTCATTTTCTGATGCTTTTACTTTAAACGTAAATAACACACTAGTTATAATCAAGAGTTTTACATGTGCTTCAGTGTTTTAGTCAACACATGACAAATAAATGTTATTAAAGAGAAACTTCACCCAAAATAATATATATTTTTATACCTGTTTGAATTTCTTTGTTCTGCGAAACACAAAAGAAGATAGTTTAAAAAATGTTTGAAGAAGACGTGAAATAGATGCTTGTGAAAAACTTGGAGGTAGGGAGCCAGTTTTCAAAGATTCTTTAAATACTTCAAAAAGAATTGGTACAAGTTTCTCCTTAAATTTTTTATAAAAGTCAATCGGATAGCCATCAAGGCCGGGGGACTTACCGCTCTTCATTGCCATGATGGCTCTACTAATTTCTTCAGCATTAAGGCCAAGTTCTAGATCTTCTATCTTATCTGACTCTAAAGTGGGAATATCTAAATTGTTTAGGAAATTTTCCATATCCATTGGGTCTGAAGGAGATTCAGAAGTTATAATGAAGAGTAAAAAATTTTGAAAATATTATTGATTTCTTTTGGGTTATTAACTAATGTTTGATTAGAGTCCCTTATCTGAGAAATAATACGGGAGGCATTTTGACGTTTCAGCTGATGAGCCAAGAGTCGACTTGATTTCTCACCGTATTCATAGTAGAGACCCCGTGTTTTCATTATTAATTGTTCAACATGAGTTGTTGATAACAAATTAAACTTTGTCTGTAAATCAGCTCTTTTTTTTATGTAAATCGACTGTAGGTAATTCAGAATACTGTCTATCTAGGTCTAGGATGGACTGTGAGAGCGTTTTCAATTTCTTCTCACGTTCTTTATTACCATAAGATATGTATGATATTATCTGACCCCTTAAGTAAGCCTTTAAAGTCTCCCAGAGTAGTGAATAAGACACAGTGTCAGTTTTATTTGACTTTAAAAAATTATCTACATTAGTCAGAACAAAATTACAGAATTTATCATTGGATTGAAAAATGTTTGAAAAGAATAAACTATTTGGGTGAGTAAATTATGGCAGAAGTTTTATTTTGGGTTTTATTTATTTGGGTTTTATTAATTTTTTACTTTGTTTCTTTGTTAGTTTCAAATATATATTGGAAAATTGAAGTATGCTGTAAGTTCATGTTTAGCACAATTAGCTCTTCTCAAAGGGATTGACCTCTTTACAGTAGTAATATTTTTAGCTGCAGGTGTTTAATGATGTTTGACCAGTAATCGTTTATTTAAGTTTGTATTTGAAAACCGTAAAACATTTTGCATACTGCTGATTCTGGAGTCATATTTGTCTATGCAAGCAGCAGACATTCACATGGCGTGCAGTCTTGGAAGTTTTATATTGGCAGGTACGTGACCGAGCGTTGTTTGTTTTTAGTTTGTTCCTCTGATAGTTGAAGTGTGCTGTAAGCTGGTGGAAGAACGAGGACTGGAATACACGGGCATCTACAGAGTGCCAGGAAACAACGCTGCCATCTCCATCATGCAGGAAGAGCTCAATAACAAGGGAATGGCTGACATTGATATTCAGGATGATGTAAGTGTATATATCTGTCTGTGAGTTGGGTTTAGTATATCATATTTTCTCTGCTTCTTCCTTGAGCTCTTTCTTTTTTCTCTACAGAAATGGAAGGACTTAAATGTGATCAGCAGTTTACTCAAATCCTTCTTCAGGAAACTTCCTGAACCGCTCTTCACTAATGGTAAAAGTCCTTGCTGGAATTCCCTTGCTTGAGGCGCTTTATGACTCATATTTGATTTATATGTATCTTGCTCTCTCAATATGAACTGTGCAGTCCGCCATCTAGTGGCTGTGCATTATATACTGTACACATGCAGTTTCAACACTTTCTTTTTTTTAAACACTGCAAAAAATACTTTTCTTATTTAGTTTTTGTCTTATTTCTAGTCCAAAATCTTACAATTTCTTAAATCAAGAAGCATTTTCTAGACAAGTTAAAAATATTGTCTTGTTTTCAGAAATAACGTCAAAATTAAGTGAGTTTTTCCCTTAGAACAAGCAAAAAACACGATTATTCACTTTATTTTGACCTATTACTGCTGAAAACAAGACTATATTTTTTGCTTGTCTAGAAAATGCTTCTTTATATATGAAGATTTTTGTAGCAGAAGCCATTAAATTCACAGTAAATGAAAATAAAAAGAAATAAGGAAAAGGAACAGACTAACTGAATAAAGATGGATAATTAACAACACGAGGTCTTATGGGAAAACAAGAACTGCTGGTTACAGTGTTATAGATAGAGGTTAGAGTGCAATCCCAAAGTGGGGGTCGGGGGGGACAATGCTTGATGATTTCCAAAAAAATCTAATAAATGTTATTAAACTATTAGAATTACCATATTTTATCCATAACCTTCAGAAGATTAAAAACTGTAATTAATAGTTATTTTATTTTGTTTCTATTGGATTGCGCCCTCTTTGGGGGATTATGTTAGATTAAGAACAGAGCAATAGCATCAGTTGCAGCCGATTGATTTCGTCAAATGTTAAACTTTGACACCTTTATGGCAATCGCATACATTCAAAATAAAGGCCATGAATGAACATGGAGGATGATCTCCAAGTGGCGGTTTCCAAAATTAAACCAAGAATAGACTTTTGCTGTAAACATTGTGCCCACCAGTCTCATTCCGTAAGGTTATTATATATTCAACAAATAAATACGACTATAATGTAAAAAGCTTATTGCAGTAAGACTGTTGGACTTTGTGTTGTCAATATGTTCATGTTTATATAGGCCTATTGATGTGTCTGGAATTGTTATTTTGGGGGTCACAGGCTGAAAAGTTTGATCTAGAGGTCTAATAATTGCTTGTTTAAAGTAAATAATCCCATCCAACTTTTTCCCGCTATATCTTTCTGTAGCTGGATGGAAAATGTCTTCCCCCCCCCAATTAACATATTTGATTAACAACATTTAAAAGCAGTTCCATGACATGCCAACTTTTATTAATTGATTTCTTGCTTGCAACTAAACAAAAAAATTCAAGAGATAGTTATCACACTCATTTATACCTTCCTGAGTGACCCCTTTAAGGACATGGTGGAAAATTACACATCTATGTTAAAGGCATAGATCACCCAAAAAGGAAAGTTCTGTCATCATTTAGTCACGCTTTACTTGTTTCAAACCTTTATGAGTTTCGTTCTTATGTTAAACACAGAAGAGGTTATTTCGGAAAATGTTGAAAACCTGTAACCATTGACTTTCACAGTATTTGTTTTTCCTGCTATGGAAGTCAATGGTTACAGGTTTTCAACATTCTTCGAATTATCTTCTTTTGTGTTCAATGGAAGAAAGAGATACATAAAGATGTATAACCACTTGGGGGAGAGTAAATAGTAATTAAATGTTCATTTTTGGCAGAACTATGCCTTTAAAGCTTATTTAGTTTTAACACTTGATTTAATACCTCAATAATTTTCATTCATAATCTAACCTCTGTAGAAAGATATGGAGACTTCATCGATGGCAACAGAACAGAGGATCCCGTAGAGAGACTCAAAGTGCTGAAGAGACTGGTAAGCAGCCGTTTGCCTCATTTAAGTTAGTTTATAGTCGTAATAATCTGACTGTGCGATCGCAGCCCTGAATAAACCTCTTCAATTGCAGCTTCACGAGTTGCCTGATCATCATTATGAAACGCTGAAGTTCCTCTCGGCACATCTCAAAACTGTGGCTGAAAATTCGGAAAAGAACAAGGTAAGATGTTTTTTTCGGGATGTATAATGTGGGCTTACTTTCAAAAAGAACAAAAGGAACAGAATGGGAAAAGAGCTAATATAGGGCGCTCGAGATTATCAGTATTTAGCTTGTACTGTTTTAGGGATGAAATATTGTATTAAATGGATAGTTCACTCAAAAATGTAATGAAAAATGACTGTTTACTTACCCACTCAAAAATTCTTATGAAAATAGTCAAATCAACCTTTCACCGGAAGTTTAGCAGTGGCTGAAAAACACTTGCCATGCATATGCTTTCCTGTATCAACTATTCTATAGTGTTTTATATCTATGCAAAGTATAAATGTCTCATATTCATTTATCATCGTGTCAGATGGAGCCACGGAATCTGGCCATTGTGTTTGGGCCGACGCTGGTGAGAACATCTGAAGACAACATGACTCACATGGTCACACACATGCCAGACCAATACAAGATTGTAGAAACGCTCATTCAGCATGTGAGTTCTTTATTCTTCTGATGTAAAAAGAAAGAAAGCATCTCTTTTAAATGTGTCACGCTTTTAAATTTGGTGAAATAATTCTGATGTTCTCTTACAGTATGACTGGTTCTTCACTGAGGAGGGTGACAATGAGCCTACGGTGTGTATTAGTACCGCTGCTTGCTCTATTGCTATGTTTTTTCTTTTGTTCGATTTTTAGATGTGTTTGCAGTAAAGTACACTGTTAAAAACAAAGGATCTGTGCCATCGGTGGTTCCATGAAGAACCTGTATCATCTATTGAACTTTTAAGATTTCATCAAATGTACTTTATCGTGGACAAAGGTTAGATTATTGTTTTTGCCTCTTTACGCACGCACAAAATGGTTCTTTTTCAAGAACTGTCCACTGAAACTTTCTTTGAGGAACCCAAAATGACATCACTGCAAGAACTAGGAACCTTTATGTTTAAGAAGAATCAGATTTCACCTTAAAGGGGTAGTTCACTCAAAAATGTAAATTCTGCCTTCATTTACTCGCCATTCACTTGTTCAAAACCTATTGGAGTTTCTTTTCTTTGTTTCTGTGGAACACAAAAGAAGATATTTTGAAAAATGTTGGTTGACTTTCGTACTTTGAAAAAGAAATACTATGGAAGTCAGTGGGTTTTTGTTTTGCACAGAAGAAAGAAACTCATAACATGTAGGAGACACAAGGAGAGGAAATTATGAGGTGATTTTCATTTTTGGGTGAGCCAATTTGGTATGTTCAATTTACTCAGGTTGCATGTTTTTTGGACTGTGGGAGGAAACCGGAGAACCCGGGGAAATGAGATTTAGGCAGGATATTTATAGTAGTTTTGGAATGATCTGATAGGCTAGCTAATGATTAGTGATAAGGATCAGCTGTAGTCGATCATATCACGTGCTCCTCTCGAAATTAGTTTGTGAAACTTCACTTCCGCACAGAAAAGGTCAACTGGTTTAGTAGGGACTTTAACCAGACATTTTTGCTGTGAGGCAACAGTGCTAATCACTGGGCCGCCGTGTTGCCCATCTAGAAAGGTTCAAAAGGTTTCCTGTAAAATAAACCTCTGCGTGTGGCTATGGGAAGCTTTAAAGCAGCATTATGTATGTTTTTTTAACCTTAAAATAGTCACTAAAATTACATCAGTGGTAGAATAAGTTTTAAGTAGCCTTACATATAGCCTTAGATTATACAATATATTTATATGTGACACGTGTCTAAAAACAATCATAGGACACTATCAAGTGAAAATTGGTTATTTTTGCATTGTTTAGAGCAAATTTGTTCTTCCGCTTTGAAAACAAAGCTTGACGCAAAGTCACCAGGCATGAGGTAAATGTGCCAGTACACAGTTACCTGAGAATTTTTTTTTTTAATCTGGGATTGTGGTAGAATCCATAATTTCTATGCAGAAAGTCTCCTGAAACACCTCGGATTTCTTGCAACTCTAATGAATGTTTTTTTCCTGTTTGTTTGTTCAGACTACAGTCCAGGAGGAAAGTGCTGTGGAGTCTCAGCCTGTGCCTAATATTGACCACCTGCTGACCAACATTGGCCGAACAGGAACCTCTCCTGGGGAAGTGTCAGGTAACATGTGCCCTTGGTTGGACCCTCTGTTGAATACGTGTAATTTTGTGCTGAATAAAATGTCTTTGTCCTAGTCATGTGACCTAAAACAAAATACAATAATGTGTTTAAGCTATGTGTTTAACATTGATGAAAACTGCTTTGCTTTTCTGAGAACAGAAGCAGGTTCTCCCTGTGTTTAACAAAAGCTACTGTGCTGTGGCTTAATTACAATGCAAGTTTGTAAGGCAAGATATACATAATATATATATTTTTGCCTTCAGCAGCTTGCTTGACGCAACTTCTAGAACATTTTGGTTTTGATTTTTATTTTACATTTTTAAATCTGATTTAATTTCACTTGCCAGTTTTGGACATTTTCTGTTGTCATCCCATTTCTGTTTTGGTCATTTTTTAATGTTTGTGTAAATCGGACAAAACATGGTGGGGACATATTTCACGTAACACAAAACAAATCAGGAAAAACAAATACCAAAAGGAAATATTATGACTTGGAATTACAAGAATGTGAAGATTAGCATAACTAAAACATTCTGTAGCGTCACCGTAACATGGATTTATGGAGAAAATGTCCTTAATGTTCATCCAAAAATGATAATTCTGACATGGTTTACTCACCTAGATGTTGCTCCAGAGATGTGTATCTTTACTTTTCCACCACAAAAGGACAAATGTTTTGTATTCATACATTTAATGGTAATATCAACCAGCATAAATATCAAGGAGTATCAAAGAAATGGTTAATATGAGTTAATAAGTATGTTTAAATAAGCATATTTACTCTCAAGAGGCAGATGCATTTCTGTTGAATTTCTTGTAACCTGTGTAATGTGTGCTTTTTTTTTATCTGCGAGTCAGCCATTTTCTTTTTTTCTCTTCTTTTTGCCATAACTAAACCCCCTGATATACTTATAATATGACAGATTACAAGCGATCTTTCTTTGATTCAGAGTCTTTTTTTTTTAAAGCAATAGTTCACCCAAAAATTGAACATTTACTCATCAATTACTCAAGTGGCTCCATTCGAAGTTTCTTTATTTAACACAAAAGAAGAAATTTGGAAAATGTTAGAAACCTGTAACCATTGACTTCCATAGTAGGAAAAACAATTCTATGGAAGTGAGTGGTTACAGGTTTCCAACATTTTTAAAATAATTTTTTTTGTGTTCAACATAAAAAAAAAACCTCACTAAGGTTTGGAAGAAGTGAAGGGTGAGTAAACGACAGAATTTTCCATTTTGGGTGAACTATCCCTTCATTCAGTGACTGGACGAGCAGAAGCCACTTTGTCTTTTTACATTTCTCTTTTTGTGGTCTGAAAAAGAAATAACACAAGTAAACAGCATTAGAACAACACCAGCATGAGCAAATGATGACTGGATTTTCATTTTTGGCTGAATTATCCATTTAATTGTTTTGAAAATTAAAAAAAGAACTGACTGATCTCTGGAATGGGCTTCATGTACATTATGCAAAATACACTTGCTTTTGATTTTGAGCTGAAATGTGACCATTTTCATTCAAGTCACCCATTTGGCGTGTATGTCTCTTTCTCTACGCATTGAAACGCGGCTGGGTCATCTCTGTAGTTTTGCCAACTTCAGCACTAGCACGCCCTGTTCTTTTTCCAAGAGAAAGCTAAAGCTAAAAGAGAAAAACCCGCTTGCCAATCTCTGATCCCTCTGTCCCTAGTGCCACTCTGTCGCGTGTCCTAAAGGCTTTCCCAGCATTCACACATACTGATCTTGACACAGGCCAAGTGGGCGGAGTCTTTCACACCTTGATGTCACTGATGGACTCAGTAGTGTCCGCGATGGGCAGCTGGAACTGTAGGAAGAGGGAGGACTGTTGCCCGCAGTGTAGCTGCCTAGTCTGCAGACACCCTCGCATTTTATGACGCGGGGGCAACTGAGAAAAGAGAACACAAAAGTGCAAAGGGAAAGCGCAGCGGAAGTGTTGGGTTGTGTGATTTGTGAGTTTACCTGGCGTAGAGCAGTGCCGCTGTCTCAAAGACTCTTCGCCATCTCTCGCCCCCCTCTCTCTCTGTCTCTCTCTCTGAACGCTGGCCAAACGGAGAGACGGCATGGTAATGCTACTCGGCTCTGAATATCACTCGGTCATACCATTTGTCACCACCAAGGGGTGTACAGGGGGGCTCGGCTTGACACCGAAGAAATAAGCCTCCAAAATTTGCATGGACTATAACATGGGAGCAAAGACAGCAGTGAATCAATTCTCTCACTTTTTTTATTTCCCTTGCTGGCATTCTGTCTTCCCATAGTGTCATCTTTTTCTGCGTAGCTAGCCCCTCTCTGACCCCTGTCACATCTTGACCTTGGTTCATGCCTTGTGTTTCTCATCTTCATTGTGGTCGTCTTCATCAGACCAGCTGTCATTAAACATCTAGACCTCTTAGTCTATCAGATCATTAAATGCAGAGGAGCTTTTTCTTGACTTTGAGCATTTCTGTATGCCATACTATAGTTCTTGATCTCAATCAGAGTGGACAAGATTGAATAGCTGAAATGCTAAATTTCACTTTGCAATTAGAAACACAATATATCAGCCCTAAAACAGGTATAAACTATAAAGTGTACAGTAATTGACTTATTGATACTTAAATAGTTTTCACTCAAAAATGATTACACCATAATTTACTCACCTCCAAGCCATCCTCTGTGTACATTACTTTTTTCTGTGAGACGAACACAGTTGGAGTAGTTTAAACTTTTATCCTGCCTCTTCCATACTGTATAATAGTCCATAAATCCATTGTCAGACTAACCCATATGCTGCCTAGGGGTTCACACATCTTCACAGAAGCAAAACTGTGTTATATTTATCAAATTTTGTATTATTAACTCCAATCACTGACTTCCAGTGGCAGCTGAATGCATATTATGTGCAACGGATGCATATGATGTATGACATTCATAGTGGAAACTTTGTAAATAGATATGTCTTGCAAGAACCACTTACCACACAGTTTGTTTACCACAGAAGACGATCACGAACAAGTCAACTCGTTCGCTTGGCATTACTGTATAACGTTATACAGTATATTACTCCTACAACGCCGCATACAAGTGTCTCTCTGTCTTAGATAATGTGTTGTATACATCAGTCACGCATAACCTGCATTTGGCTGCCTCTATGAAATATTTCTGTTACAAAAACACATCAGTCTTCTTCATGAGACATGCGTTAACCACATGGTGGTGTATGGCTTCGTTTGACGAAGGATTTATGTACTTTTGGAAGCTTTAATATAAAAGACACTATCCAACAGCATGGAAGAGCAAGGATAAAATGTAAACCTACTACTACTTAAGTCTTATAAACAGAGGATGGCTTGACGGCAAGTAAATCATGGGGGTAATTTTCATTTTTAGGCAAACTATTCCTTTAAATCTGTCTAAATGGTCATATTGTCTGTGGGGTCACTGTCATATACAGACAACTTTAGGTTAGGCATCATTTTATGTTTTTTTCTATAGAGACAAATGAGTCAAAAGTAAATGGTTATTAACAGAAACTGATTCCTTTCAATTATACTTGTATACTACTTAACAGACAGTCAGATTTATTTGTTGTTGTTCTTATCAGTGAGATAATCAGGGTTCTGTATTGATCTTATTCTGCGATGCGGAAGTTGCCTATGGGAGAACACTCAGTTGCCTATGGGAGAAATGACTAGGAATAATAAACGTCAGAAAACGGTCAAACTACATGCTCTACGAACAAGTGTGCTCATGGCTATACATAAAAAGTAGAATAACACAATAAGAAAATAACTGTTTGCAACATCAAGCAGCATAACAAGCTGTTTTTGATGTCTAGAAATCAAATGTGCCCACTCGTACATGAAGAATAAGGTCAATGCCAGCTTCTAAGTATCCTAGTATGTAACTATAGTCTGTCCTAGTCAGATTTTTTCATATAGATCATATGTCATAAATGTCACTCAATGACATCAGACACTGCCTGCAATGCCCTCATCGTTTCTTGTGTCTCTGTCCATGCATCCTATTACTGTACCTATTCCTTCATAAAACGATTCTTTTAGTCTAGCTGGTCTGTTTTGCAACTGGATGGTCCTACACATGACAGATCACTCACCACTGTTGAATATGTATTTGAGCATTCCAACAAAACATCAAAACTCGTTTGTCTGCATGCACGCCTGCTCTTGATGTATGTCCCTTGCCATTCCTGTCTTGTTTGCCACACTTTCGTCGTCGTACACCAACCTTGTTTAATGCACATGATTTTCTACTCATTGGTTCATTTGAAATCAAAAAGGACACGTGCAAGTCAGTAACCATGCCTCTCTTTTCTTTACTCCTCAGATTCACCAACAAGTGACTCTGCTAAATCTAAGGTGAGTTTGACTCGTAGCCACTTCTCTGATAGGTCAGGTGGAGGTGGGTGAGTGTAGTTCTTTCACCAGGCTGAAACGCTCCAATGCAGCACCTGAGAGCCAGTTGCTGACTTGAAGAGACTGGACAGATGAATCAGAGGCCATCATGTCATGCTTTAAACATGCACTGCAGTCGGTCTAACAGTGAAATGAGATGTTGCTGGAATGTGCCATAAGCATTTTCGCCTAGGGGTGGGAATCAAGAATGTGGTTTTTTTTAAGGAAATACCAAAGCCCTAGTATCTTCATGAACTGTAAATAGGTATTGAATGTGAAGAATCTAAATCAATGTAAAACTTAACATTTCAAGTCAGTTACTGACTTTTCCCTATCCTATCCCTTTGTCAACCAAGACCTGTTAGTACAGCATATTATGTTGGCCGATCATATGGCATTATGTGTAATGTATGTTCTAATGTGTAGATAGCCATGGGGGGGTGGAGATACAGTGTTTCATCAGAAAAGCTCAATTCAATTGCTAAATTTTTTTCAATTGCAAAAAGTTTTTGTTTAGTATATTTTACCAGCAACTCCTGTCCTGTAGGGCCACTCTTCTTCAGAGTTTAGCTCCATCCCAAATCTCAAACACCTTCCTGTGATTTTCAAGCAATTCGTAAGACATATGAAATGGTTTATTTAGAAACTTATAATGATAGGATTCTGCTGATGTTGTCGTCTTGTGGTCAGATGTGGAAATTCATTTGGCATGCAATCTCTCATTATGAGCATTCTCAAGCCATTGAGTGTACATCTGTTGTACATTTGTGGTGCATTTTGGGATTGATTGGATGCACTTCAGAATGTCCACTATGGTTTTGAACACCACTATTTAAGGGTATAGGGGGCAATTTCGCATGCAGCCATAGGTTATGTTTTTCAGGTGTGATTTATTAGGGATGGAGTTGAACTCTGCAGGAGTTCCAGGACCAGAGTTGCCGATCACCGTTATACAGTGTAGCTGGAATTAAGCATATGGTGCTTCCTTAAAAGTACTAGGAGAACTGTTAAATGGATTATGATTCCCATCCCTATTTTTTGTCACCTGGCTCAAGTTTGATTTTAATGTAATGCAACCCATGCATCTTATTTCCATATGCCAGTGCTATTGGTGTTTCGGGTGCTGCTTGTGCTATGTGGCTGTTCTGAAAAAGAGGCCTCGTTTGGAGCTCTGTAACTGTCTCTAATGTTTCTTTCTATGTTCAGTCCTTCAACCTCTGATTTTGCTGCAATCAGAGGAGCAGGTGGAGTACTCTGGGTTAGCCACCTGCAAGGGCAGCGGTTGGGCTTTTTTGTTGTTGTTGTTGCTAGGCCTCAGTGCTTTTGGACTCCTTGCTTTACAAGGTTGTTTTGTTTTTCTGAGACTGAATCTGTCACTCTTCCTTTTTTTGCCCAGGGCTCCTGGGGATCAGGGAAGGACCCCTGCATTCGCGAGTTCCTTCAGCCTCGAGTCTCCTCCATCTTTGCTGTGGCCAACCGCAAACGAAAAAAGCACAAGGAGAAGCTGCAACCCAGCAGCTCTGATGATGACCTTGATACCTTGTTCACCAAGAACAACAACCCTACTCAGAAGCAGAACCACCAAAGCCAGGAGGAGGAGGAGGCAGGCAGGTCTAGCCCATGTGGAAAATTACTTGTGGGAGACAAGGATGGCATAAGTGCAGAGTCCACCCCAAAGAGCAAGAAAGAGCACAGGAATTCTTTCTTCATGAAAGACAAAACCTCTTCAGCTCTCTCCACTTCACCCATGCTCTCGTGTTCACCCGGGTTCAATCGGCGCATATCTGGTCCTCCCAAATGCTCCATCTCAGATCCATCCTCACAGTTAGATGAGACCACTTCAGATTTGGGCACCATGAGCTCTGGAGCTTCTGTCCCAAGAACCAGACCTCGGAAATGGGGAACAACAACACCTCCAAGCGTGGATCTATTATCAGCTCCTGGTGGGGCTTCGGTGACTGCAGAGGTCAGCTCTATTACCTCAGACTACTCAACTACGTCTTCTACCACCTTCCTGACAGGAATGGAATCAATCACATTGAGCCCAGAAGTCCAGTCTGTGACGGAAAGCCGGGGAGGAGATGAGGCAGATGACGAGCACAGTGAGCTGATCAGTGAGGGAAGACCAATGGAAACGGACAGTGAGAGCGACTTCCCAATGTTTGGCCCTGCCATTGCTAGACTAGAGATGCCAAACACAGAAGATGGCAGCAACACTACACCAAAACTAGCTTGCCGCTTGCTGTCTTCCCATAAACTGATTGAATGTGACTCCCTGAGCAGGAGGCGTTCTCTACGACAAAAGACGGACAGTGATTCATCTGTGGAGGCAGGAGCTGGTGGTACCAATCAAGGGGTCTGCAAGAATGAATCAAATAGACTGTCTCGAGTTCTGGAGGTGATGAAGAGGGGCCGCTCCACTAGCAGTCTGAGTGCCCCATCACGGAGTGAATCGGACCAGGTTGAACCTCCATGGCACCTTAAAATCACAGAGAGGCTCAAGTTCCGTCTACGTGGCTCTGCTGATGACATGTTCGGTGTGGGCACACAAAAGACCCGCTCTACAGAGACTCGTGGTAAGAAAAAGGGCATCCGGCGACGACATACTATGGGTGGGCAACGGGATTTTGCTGAGCTAGATGTCATTCATGATTGGAGAGAACAGGGCGGGGTGGACCAAGGTGCCGAACTGCCTGCTGTAGAGCGCCTTAGACCCAAGGGTGACTCTCAGAACATGTCTATTCGGGACTGGATTGTTAGCGAGCATCGTCGAAGGGGTTCGCAGGCTAGCATAGAACTGGAAGGTCAAGCTGGGAAAGAGACAATAGAAACAGAAAATACTCATCCGAGGAATCCTGAGCAACGGAGTTCTTCTGCCTCTTTATGTTCTCAGTCCAGCTCTGAACAAGTAAATGGAGGTGCAAAGGGCAAATCTAGAAACAGCCTGAATTCTGGAGCTGATGCTCATCCACAAAAACTGTCAGGAGCCCAAGTGGTGCGTTCACGATTTTACCAGTATCTTTAAAAGAAAATGTTCATCTGTGTGTAAGTGCTTTAAAATGTGTGTATGTGTGTAGGCCTGTTCAAACCAAGATGCATGTTTGGTATGAAAAATTGTTCAAACCAATAAGAAATGTTAACGCATCTGATCAGACTGGTGTGAACATTCACATGCCATCAATGCAACTCTGTTTAACATGGGATCATAATTTATTTCACATCACGTTACAAAGTAACTTGCATGACCAAATGCGATTTTGTCCACATGGTGGTGCTCACAAAGGCAGTCTACTGCTAAACAGCAGTGACTACAGCATGGGATAAATACACAAAGCCAGGTCTCTTGTCTCTGTACTTATATTTGGTGTCATTTGATAAGAATACCTGTTTGTCATTTTTACTTATTGTCTTTAATCCTAAAGCATCTTAGAGGACTTTTTTGGGGCAAAATCGTTTAGTTTAGATTTATAAAAATAGTTTCCTTAATCTCAGTAGTTTAACACTTG
>CAIGQW010055747.1:3384178-3412761 GCA_903798125.1 Danio choprae | reverse complement strand
ATATGTCCATTGGTTCAATTAAGGGCTGCGATATGAAAAAGCTTGAGGATTAAAGACAATTTGCTAAAATGCGAATGATAAAAATCACAATGAATTGTGCCGAGCATGCATGTTGGTGTGAACAGGCCTTAAGAATGAATGTCTAAGAACTAAAGTTACTCCAAATTTATTTTTTGCCCCGTCCTTTTTTAAGCAAAGCATCTATAAATATGAATATATATTATAAATATAAATTGTATATATCTATATGTATAGGCTTATTAAAAAAAAGTAACTGGAGTGAGTCATCCGACTCATTGTTTTGGATCAGTACTGGAGCTCTTTTCTTGAATATTTGTAATATATGCATGGCAGTGAAGTGGCCTGACATTTAGAGGCTGTACAATACCAATGTTTACCGATTGCCTCTGCTGCTGAGACAGCACAATTTCGTCTCTGACCTGGGCAGACATGCATTTCTGAAACTGTTACTGAAAGAAACTTATATCAAAGGAAGTGAAAAGGCATCTTGTCCAGGGTTAGGACACACACACACACACACACACACACAAAAAAAGAAAACTCTTGATGTTTCTAATATGAAGAATGTAATACGCTTGCTGTTGTATTGACTAACATACATTGCTTTGTTGCAGTTTTCATTAGTGAAAAAACGTGTGTAAATAATGTCTGTACTTGAAGTTTTGTTTTTTAATTCTGAAGGTTAGCCCTGGTATGGGCTGTTTTCTGAGCTGTGTGCTGTGGAAACCCCTTTTCACAGTGCATCACAACAGCCAGACATAAATGTGGAAGAAGAATGAAATCTTTTTATATTTCTAAAGGATCGTGAAAGTAAGTGCTAAACCGAAAGCACCAGAGCCTGAACATCTGTAGCAGTATCAGACTTGCTAGTATTGCGATACTGTTCCATTTGAATACAAACCAACAGCCAACGAGTCGTAAAATGACAAGGAATCTTTCCTTACACACACACAAAAAAGTGCCTCTCAACTGGTTCTGGTGACAGGAAAGGTGCCATTTCTTATTGTCGTTGTTTGTTAACATGGAATATGTATTGTGAATGAATGACTGAATTTTATCAGAAAATAAAAGAAAAATAAATTTTTATACAAAACAATGCAAAAGCAGACCCAGAGCTTCCACTGCTTCATCGGTCATAGTCTTAATTCATCTCGTGCTTGGCCACTGGATAGTCTTTTCTTGAGAGAGTAGCGTAAAAATGTGTATATTTTTGTGCGTGTTACCTTTGTCAAAATGTCAGATTTTTTTTTTGTCCAGGTTGACCAGTGTAGTGACAACCAGCATGTGATTTCTGGGAAGAGTATGCATGATGTCATACCTCTGTGTGCAGATTTCATGTGTGACTCCCATCTGCAAAGAAACAAAACAAAAACAGAAAGACAGAAAAAAACAACAACAACACTGGAAATAAATGATCTCTGTCAGCCTCTTCTCTTTGTCGTTGGTAGTTTATGAATGTGTTTGGTATAATGTAATGCACTTTATCAATGTTGTTCATTTTTTAATATTTCCCCTTAAAATGTCTGTTTTCACTTAAATCTCATATTTATTACATTTTTTTTAAATAAATGCATAACAATATATAATTGTTCACAAAGCTACTTTCAAGCATTTTAGCACAAGCCTTCAGTTCAAAAGATTCAAGAGGAACATTCAACATATTTAGCGGTAAAGTAATACATTTTAATTAAAAGTGTTCAATGTTGTTTGCACTCTGAACAGAAGAGGGCATTGTGTGATCATAGGTACCTCAGAACTAGGTTTAGTTTCTGTATCCGAACAAAAGGGCAGCAGAAATAATATGTTGTTTCCTTTTGTAGAAAAGAAACAACATATTTTCTTATATGTAAGTGGAGCTCTATATGACTGAAGGGCTTTATGGTTGTACTTTATCCCACTCATTACAAAGCTACTTGCCCCAAAACATAAAAGTTAGTCACTAAACATTTTTGTGACACGTAATAGTTGATTAATTCATAAAATAAATGCAAAGCCGACAGAAGATAAAACAGCAGATGGAGTATACACCAACCTGCGCATTATTCAGTCACAAGATGGCAGTCAAAAACGCAAAACTGACAGAAACGAAACTGGCTGAAGCATGTACGGATTATTCATTCACATAATGAAGCCAACAGGTAAAAACCGCAGCCCGACACAGGCAGATACATATGAATGTAGATGCAAGTATCTGATTTTGAATGTGTTAACTCACGGTCAATATGATTCTGAAAAAATGTCATCATTCACACACCCGTTAATTCTTCCAAACCTTTATGCGTTTCTTTCTTCTGTTAAACACGAAATAAGATTGTGTTTAAAGATGTTGGAAAACTATAACCATTGTCTTTGATAGTAGGCTATTTATTTTTCCAACTACGGAGGTCAATGGACACGTTTTCAGCTTTCTTCAAAATATCTTCTTTTGTGTTTAACAGAAGAAAGAAACTCAAAGGGTTGAAAGAAGTAAATTATGACAGACTTTTTTGGGGGGGGGGGGGGGGGGGGGGGGGGGTGAATTCTCCCTTTTTTAACAATAGCCCAAATTCAATTGCTATTTATTTACAAATAAAGCTTGAATAAATTTTAATTTGTGCAATCTATGCCTAGATGTAAACCTACATTCCCTTTCAAGGAAACTTCAACACTGCGTCCAAACAGAACGCTAGGGGAACACCTCTTTTATACGCGTCTTGAAGCACATGTGAAATCAATCTAATGTAATTTAGCGGTGACGTCACCGTGCGCGCACACGCGGCGACGTGAACGTCAGACCAGGAAGTATAAAAGCCTGCACTGAACGTGCAGATGTAACTTCTTTGCTTTCAAGAAGCACGCACGTGAATGCACCCTTTTTGTCCAACTCAATACTGATAATGCACACACAAATACAAAAAAACTGACGAAAGACACTGAAAGTGAATTTGGCAGAACAAAGAAACTTTAAATCGTGTGTGCCGCCGTGTTTATATCTTATTACAGCCGGTGACACACACGAAATGTGCTTACAGTGTTTGGGAGTGGAGCATTCTCTGTCAGCATTCGAGTATGTTGACTGTGATGCTCTCCCTCGCAGAGAGCTGCGCAGCCGTCGGGCGTCTTTTGAGAAAGATCCCGCGGCTCGTATTCCTCGCGGTTCATGTCTCGCTCGTGCTGAGGCAGAGCGTCGGCTTAAATCGTGTGGATCGCAACTAGATTTTGCTGGTGAAAAGGAGAGGGGCTTTGTTCTCTCTGCCTTTTTTCAGCAAGTAATCCTCTCTCAGGAGTGTTAGAAACCCGCACTGCGGTTTCTTCTGCGCCTCGGGGGAGGGCGGCGTCTTCTGTTTCCGAGGAAACGGATACATCGCCACAACATACACAAAGAGGGTCGAGGGATCTGCCACCCTGTCAGTAAAATATAAGGAGTTAAAAACTGGAGGTTATGTTGCGTGCTGCTCACAGATTTGATGCCATTAAGAGCTGCAGCTCTCGGGTATGTTAGACGAGAGAGAACTGCCCAATAGAGTATATCCTCCACAAAGGGACCATCCCCTTTTGCCCCGAGCTGCATGCAGCAGTGATTAAATCATGGAATAATCCAAAAACTGCTATTTATTCTTCAACTCATGGGCTGGGGGGAAAAGCATGTAAAAATATGCCACTTATTAAAAAAGATTTGAAAAATCTTTTTTCCATCAGATATTAAATCAGTTAAGGTCCCTCCTTTGTTTTCTAGACCTCTGAGGGATACTTCATGTCTAGTGGGCAAAGCGTACATGACGGCAGGTCAATCAGTAGGATGTCTGCATACTATGACAGTGCTGCAGGCATACCAGCCTGATTTATTAATTTTTAGACGGCGGGGGAGCGACGCCCGGACAGCTTCGAGAAGCTCTTCGGGTGTTAATCGCGATTTATCTGATAGAGTGAAAAGTGCTCTGGCTCCTTTGGGGGGTTATCTCCCCTCCCCCCGCAATTCAAAAAACCGAAGGGATGTTAAGGAACAGCCCCAGCCGTCTATAAGCTCCTTCTATCAAGCGGTGCTAAAAAAAAAAACCCTGAGTTTTCTTCGACAATACCCACAATAACTATAGTTATTTTGAGGAAAGCGAGGGATAAAAAGGAAGTCTGGGCGTGTTGGGAGTCAGAGTTCTCAGGGCCCTTGGACAGTGAGAGCACCATACGGTGTCCTCCCTGAGCCAAGATCCGTTGAGGAGGGGGCAGACCACTACACCACCTATGGTGGTTGGGGGCTCTGCGCTTCTCAGGGTGGGCGCTCCTCAGTGTCTGAGGGCATTGGGGGCCTCACCCCTTCTTCAGAGGGTCAAAGAGCAACCAGAGGCTGGTCTCGAGAGGCTGGTACCCCTAGCACATTTTTTGGTGGCGTGGAAACACCTCCCAATGGTGTCTCAGTGGGTCCTGTTCACAGTGAAACACTGCTACAAAATACAATTTTGTGCACGCCCACCATGCTTCAACGGTGTTACACACACCGTAATGAAGCCAGAACAGGCTCTGGTTGTGGAATAAGAAGTACTGGCACTTCTAAGCCCACTTGACATTCAGTCAGGGTTTTACAGCCGGCATTTCATAGTTCCGACAAAGGATGGGGGACTGCATCCCATATTAGATTTAAAAAATCTATATTGGTCTATTAGGGCCGTCAAGTTCACTGTAAAACATAAAGATGTGTAGTGTCACATACTCAGTCCCAGCACTGGTTTGTCACAATAAAACTGAAAGACGCATACTTCCATATATCCATCCTTCCCCAACAAAGGAGTTACCTGAAGTTTGTTTTCGGGGGCGAAGCGTTCCAGTATCGGGTTCTTCCACTCGGCCTAGCTCTGTCACCTCAAACTTTCACCAACATACTCAAAGCGGCATTAGTTCCACTTCGTATACAGGGTACACATATCCTAAACTACATAGACATATGGCTAATTCTAGCTCAGTCCCACGATATGGCAGTTCGGCATCGAGATGTCGTTCTCACCCATATCAGAAGGTTGGGGTTTCGGCTGAACACCACAAAAAGTGCGCTTGTTCCAGCCAGGACGACCACTTTTTTAGGTGTGCTATGGGACTCCATGATGATGTGAGCACGTCTGTCCCCGCCATGAATCGTTTTGATTCAGTCAGCCCTACACAGAGCTAAACAAGGCCAATACATCACTGTAAACAGCTTCAGAGACCGTTAGGCCTCATGACAGCAGCACCTGGCGTGATTCCGTGTGGTCTGCTGTACATGAGACCCCTACAGTGGTGGCTCAAATCCAGGGGGTTTTCCCTTAAGGGGAATCCTTTCCGCATGATCAAGGTCTCGCGGCACTGCCTTTGAGCCTTAAGTATGTGGAAAAAGCCCTGGTTCCTGTCTCAGGGCCCAGTGTTGAGTGCTATCTTTCATCGCCTCGTGCTTATGACAGATGCTTCTCTCACGGGCTGGGGAGTGACCCTGAGGGACCTTCCCGCAGTGAGACAGTGGGCAGAACATCATCGTCTGTGGCACATAAACTGCCTGGAGATGATGGCTGTGTTTCTGGCCTTAAACACTTTTTCCCAGATTTAAGGGACTATCATGTTCTAGTCCGCACGGACAAGACATCGGTGGTCACTTAAATCAACCATTAGGAGGGCCTGAGGTCACGACTGCTATGCAGGCTGGCACATCAAATCCTCCTATGGGCCCAGAACAAATTTTGTCTGTCAGAGCAATATATGTCCTGGGCCATCTGAACATGAGAGCAGACCTCCTGTTGAGACAGGGGGTGAGATCCGGGGAATGGACACTGTGGTGTTCTCTCTCGCATCCAGCCTCGCTGGGACTGGATGCCATGCTGCAAATGTAGCTGAGGCTATGTCTGTACACATTTCCTCCGGTCGCTCTGCTCCCTGGAGTCCTGAGAGGGTCCGGCAAGATTGGAATCCAGCTACTGCTGATAACTCGTCTTGGCCTATGAGGATCTGGGTTTCAGACCTCACAGCCCTGCTGGGCGTCTCCCGTGGGCGATCGTGCCACTGCGCCACCGTGACGCCCAGAAATCAGTATTGGTGTGCTAAAAATAAGATTTAAAACTAGAAGCTTCAAATTAAGTTTTGAACATGCATGCAGTGCATCAACCAATATTCTATATGAATATGCATTGTTACAACTCTAAATAAATGACAAAGTCTAAAAGCACCTAGAATGTATAATTTTGTGTATTCTGCTACCCACTGTAAATGTTTCATTTGGCTGAGCTTTTTTTAACCATCTTGAATCCATGTTTAAGAAACCTTTGAAGCGTGAAGGCCTGGTGGTGCCGGTAAAATAAATTAAAACCAAATCTGCTTCCTTACCGTCATTTCTGACTGAAATGGGCATGCAACAGATATGGACGTCTGCAGGGTAACTGAGGTATTTTTCCTATTCATTTTCAATAGGCAATGTGCAACAATACTTTAAAAGAGCTGTAAAACAACTGAAATAGAAAGCTTTTGAAACATTATGCACTTCAAATAAAAATAAAATGGGGACAATAAGTTATAGAAATTAATATAAAAGACATTTTAAATAACACATTTTCTGGATCCTGGCAAACATTACAGATGGCCTTACAGATATGTATATAATGCGTTAAGCACAATTTTAAAAGAAACATTTACTTGAGATGTCATTAAAAAAAAAAGTTTAAAAAACAACAACAAAAAAAACAGTAAATGTCTTTTTTTACTGCATTTTTAGTGTGTTATTGCATTTACCTCAATTTCTCAGCAAACTTTTGTATCGGTAAACCTAAACCTGAACACAATGAAGCTACAATTGTCAGCTACACATTCAAACAGTATGTATTATAATATGCTGTACTTGAATAGAGAGTCAACAGGGGACAGTTTCAACAGTCCACAGGGACAAATAAGTCTACGTGTGTCTTTGTGTGCATATCATGTGTGTGTGTGTGTGTGTGATGGAAGGGTGAAACTTACTTAAAGGAGTGATGACTATTGATTCTTTGTTAGCCCAATCCATGAAGTTACAACTCCTTTATGTTCTGTTATGACAAGATTTTACATCAATGTTGTTATAAATGTTACTGTTGAGCTAGTGGAAAGGTAACTGTTTTGTTGTGAAACTTGCTAAGCTAGCATGTGTGATACAAGAGCTTTGACAGATTCTAAACCCGCCTGTTAAAAAAATTATATAACTTCCCAATATTAGATGCAAATTTCGATAATATGACAAAAATCCTGATTATGCAAATGTACTTTGTCACTATGAAAATTGATATTTGCAGTAAGAATGTTCACATATGACTGCTTTCTTACTGAAATGAAAAGAGGCTAACTGAACACAATATGAATGATCGAACAAATAATAAACCTTGCAACTGACTCTTAATAGTAATTTAGCAATTAGCTACAGCATATTTAATGTATTACTGATCATTTGATGTAGATACATGTTTTTAAGTCATAAAAACTGCTTCGGTGTAGGTAAAGGTCATTGTCATTGTTAGCTTGCTAGGCTAAATTTCTTATATTGCACATGCCACAAACTTTTGAAATAAAATAATATAAATAACACATACTGTATGTAACAAATGTACATTTAATTATTAACATAAAATACCATCTACTGAATGGGCTATAATGAATGAACTCCTCAGGCCAGCGGGGACAGGAATAGAAATGAATCCGTGTGTAGAGATATGAACCGGGTTGCTAACTCAGCAGTTGTACGCCTAGAGGAAAAGAGCTTTCATACATCTTCAGGACTGCTTATGACAGCAATAATAGCCGCTAAAATAACTCCACATTCATTTTTTTTTTAAACAAGAGGGGCTCTGGGTGCCCTCTTGTTAGTGTAAGACAAATATAGCAAAATTGATGTTCAGCAATTTTTTAACCACTTATTTTCTTACAGCATGTGTCTGGACAGGTTGAGGCTTAAGGGCACTGCAGTTTCTGCATTGTCAGTATAATGTAGCTGTGCAGGAAACTTTTGCGATATTCACAAGGTGTTGGCATGAATAATTAAAAGCTGTGTGACATTGTTTAAGAGGCTGTCCTTGTTTGTGAAGCTTGCATTGGAATGGATCGAGGTTTGTGTGTTTGTTTGTTAAGGTCTGCTAGTCATACACACACACCCCTGCCTTTGCCGAGAGGTGTGTGTGTGTGTGTGTGTGTGTGTGTGTGTGTGTGTGTGTGTGTGTCTGTCTAATAGGGAAATAGACCCATGGCTGGATGAACAGGGATAATTGCAGGTGCCCGTCTGTCTCCTCCTCTTTACCATCAACCTGTGGGATTAAAGTAGAGTGGAGAAACTTGCACACGGCTGCCGATAATGTGTTAGTCTTTTTTATGGACAATAAACTATGGTGCCAAACTCTGATTGCATTTGACCTTCTGCAGGCAGTTTGATTGACAGGCGACCTGGCCAATCATAACCCTGATATTCTGTACCCACATCATTGAGCACTACTTTCTCCGACAAGCAGAACAGCCAGACTAACCAGGCATAGTAGAGTAACATCTGCGATTAAGATGAAAAACTGTGAAAATGTGCTCGTATAGACAATTAAAAAGGCTAGGCATATATTTCACCTTTTCCTGAAACATAGAGAAGTGTCAATCATGGGTGCTAAAAACGCGAGTACTCAAGACTGATGAATTAAACTCTTATCGCAGCGGGACAGCCCATGGCATGGCAACAACCTGTGAACTATCTGAGAAGTCAGAATATGGCAAATTTGACAAGATGTCCTTACTGCAGTCTGTAGCACGATGATGTACTGGACATTGTAACACCCACTATGATGGTTGGGTTTAGGGTTGGGGTAAGTTTAGATGTTAATAACACACAATGTAAAGGGCAATTTAATAATTAATATAAATAATTCTCGTTTCTTGCAACAACTGCTCACACATGCATGTCCACTTCGTATTGGACCTGATTAAGAATATCCTTGTGCTATAGGCTGCAACGAGGACACAATCGAATATGAGGTGAGATGAGCTAACTTAAAACACATAGCCTGGAAAGCCAGATAAACAATGAATTCATCTTTACCGTCTCTTACTAATTCATACATGTAGTATTGTCTTGGCCCTGACCGTTGATCACTGCCCAATACTCATTGCACAAGCTTCTCCAGCAGGTGATGGGTCCACATAAGGGTGGTTCCATGTCACTCCTTCAGGCTGTACCCAGCCGGGTTCCTTGGGAAAGACCTGACCACAAGGCACTCGCATAACAGCCCCAATCCCAATCCTGGCTTCAGGGTTGGGCCCCGGTTGTGCCATACTTTGAGATGTCACAGTCCTCAATTTAACTTTACTCATAAGGGGTTTCTGAACCGCACCTTACCTGAACTTGTCACCTAGGAACATTTTTGTCTTGGGAGACCCTACCAGGGGCATTAGCTCCTGACAATATAGCTCCTTAGATCATTCAGGCACTCAAACCCCCTCCACCTTGATAAAGTGGCAGTTCAAGAAGAAATCTCCTTGTTGGACTATGACAAGGCTACTCTAGCACGTTCGCTTCACAGCAAGAAGGTCGCTGGTTCGAGCCTCGGCTGGGTCAGTTGGCGTTTCTGTGTGGAGTTTGCATGTTCTCCCCGTGTTGGCGTGGGTTTCCTCCGGGTGCTCCGGTTTCCCCCACAAGTCCAAAGACATGCGATACAGGTAAATTGGGTAAGCTAAATTGTCCGTAGTGTATGTGTGTGAATGAGAGTGTGTAGATGTTTCCCAGTGATGGGTTGCAGCTGGAAGGGCATCCGCTGTGTAAAACATATGCTGGATAAGTTGGCGGTTCGTTCCGCTGTGGCGACCCCAGATTAATAAAGGGACTAAGCCGAAAAGAAAATGAATGAATGACTTGCAAAAACATAATATTTATTTATTGATAGATGTTCATTTTTAATAATTAAACAATGGATGCCCCCTGAAAATAGCATAAAAGATTAATTTGGTTTTAATTAGAAAGTTCACTTATTCCAGATTTGTTTTTCTTCTGTTGAACACTAAGAAATCTGGCATTTGTAACCATTTACTTAACCATTGATTTGTTTTTCCTACTATGGACGTCAATGATTACAGGAGTTCAGCTTTCTTAAAAATACATTCTTTTGTGTTTAACAATAGAACGAAACCCTTAAAGGTTTATAACTACTCGAGGGTGCGCAAATGTATTGAAAGTGGTGTTTTGTTTTCTTCCTCACTCTTTGATGAAGTCCATTTCTTGCTTTGCATCTGGGAAATCACTGACCCTGAGCGGGTTGTGTGTGAAATATATGAGACTGTTCTCTGAGAGCCCAATGCTGGTCTGGACTGACAGCTGAGTGACAGGGGCCTGGAATTCACAAAACTAAGGCACGGTTAAAGGCTGGAAAGACTCTCTCCACTAGCCGTCACAGCTGCACTCAACCATGCAGGAATAAAAATATTTTTGGAACGAGTTTGAAGAAGTGAGTATTGATATATGAGGGAAGAATATATGCAGAATAGCTTTGTTTTTGCATTGCAAACTTCCTAGAGATGTGACATCATTTAGAATATGCTCAGAATAAAGCATGCAATGTTTCTTGATGACTGGTAATCTTTTTTTGGTGTCATTATGGACCAAAAATACAACAGAACCCCCAAAGATTGTGTTAAACAGGCATCTAGTGGAAGGAGGGTGTTTTGGGTAATGCAAGGAATCTGTGCTAGACATTCTGGTGGCAGTGGCAGAAGGTTCATAAGTACATTAGCAGCTTATTCTCTCGATTTTCCTTTTCATTTGCCTTTTGATTTGAGGTTGCTAAACTATGGAGTAGCTGATGGTCACATCCAAGAGCTAAACAAATCCTTTCCAAACTGGGGGATCACAATCTTTGTCCTATGGAAAGTCTAAAATACCAGAAGATATTGTTAAAGAGCAATTTTACATATATGTGGACAGACTCTTGGTAAGTGGCAGTACAACAAGAAGTACACATGAGCATCCATCAGAGAGAGGTAAGGTGTAAAATCTACCTTGTGCTGTAGCAGCAGAAGGAATTTGTCTGGTGTTTTTTTTCGCTGGGCATATTTCTGACTTCCCTGGATGATAGTTTTAAAAAACTATGTGTAGAAACCTTTCTAAATGTGAACGTGCACAGGAATACATTCACTCATTCATTCATTCATACATTTTCCTTCGGCTTAGTCCCTTTATCAGGCCAACACTATGGCCAATTTAGTTTATTCAATTCACCTATAGCGCATGTCTTTGGACTGTGGGGACACCGGAGCACCCGGAGGAAACCCATGACAACATGGGGAGAGCATGCAAACTACACACAGAAATGCCAACTGGCCCAGCCGGGATTCGAACCAGCGACCTTTTTGCTGTGAGGTGATAGTGCTAACCAATGAGCCACCGTGCCACCCATAACATAATACATTTATTTAATAATGATTATGACTCACAAGATGATTCATAAATCAAATCACATATATAAAATACTTAATACTTAAATACTTAAGTAATTATTTGATAGTGATAGTGTCATATTTCTGCTGCGCCAAAGAGCATTATTTCATATTAAATAACATTAAAATGTGTGCGCCTGGTGTGTGATACTTCCAACTGTCATGTGCGTGCCGTGTCGCAGCGCTGAGCGGCTCATCCGGTGTGCGACCCCCTTCAGGGAATCATTTTTACAGTGTGTTCTAAAAGTGAATACTTTTTTTTTTTGGTCTTTTGTTTTGGTGCCATAATTGTTTTTCTCTGGACTAGTGCTGCTTTTGTGGAAAGTCATTAAATGGAGCTGGTTTGGGGCATGTATTATGCAAATTACTAACCACATACATGGGGCACTCATTTAGAAGACTCCAAATTTACTAACAGAAGAACTAATTTACTCAATATTTTAAGGTTAAAAAACTTAGTAATTCACAGGAGATAATAAATGCTCTATTTCAGAGTTAGTTTATTAAGAGTAAGCTTTTCTTACAGGTATCGGTGTTGATGACATGTTCATCATGCTTTCCAACTGCCAACAGACCAAAGTGAAGGATCCAGTTGAAAAGAGAATGGCCGAAGCCTTCAAAGAAGCTGCCATGTCTATAACTATCACTACACTGACTGACGTACTTGGCTTCTACCTCGGGCTCATGAGTGAATTTCGCTCAGTTCAGGCCTTTTGCTTGTACACCAGCACATCCATTATCTTCTGTTATCTCTATAACATCCTGTTCTTTGGAAGCGTTCTTGCTCTAAACGGCAGAAGAGAGCACAATAACAGACACTGGCTGACCTGCTGAAAACTTCCAACACAATCTCCTAAAGGAAAGTCTTTGGCATTTCGTCTCTGCTGCGTAGGTGGAGATTATGACCAAAAGACCGGTGCTGAGAAACAACAGCCCATAACACACTTTTTTAAGTCCTACTATGGTCTATTCCTAACTAAACCCCGGACCAAAGTCTGTGTGATGTTGTTGTTTGTGGGTTATTTGGCTGGAAGTGTTTATGGATGTCTTCATTTGCAGCAGGGCATTGATATGAGGCACCTGGCAGCAGATGATTCATTCGTTGTAAATTATTATAACAGTGATAGGAATTTTTTTTCCAGATATGGTCCAAATGTCATGGTGGTAGTGACTGAAGAGTTTCCATATTGGAACGAGAACAGCAGATCCAAACTAAACTACTGCATGGAAAAGCTCCACAACTTGACCTTTGTAGATCAAAATCTGTCTCTCTCCTGGTTAGCCTTATACTTACAATTTCTTCAAAGCAAAAGCCTAAATTTAAACAACAAGAAGATCTTTTTGGAGAATTTGTCTTTTTTTTTTCTTCCTCTATTCAGAGTTTAAGCTTGATCTCAATGTCACTGGAGGCGAAATCAATGCTTCGAGATTTTTTGTTTAGACTTTGGATATTTCCAACTCCAGTATGGAGATAATGATGTTTAATGAGCTGAGAAACAAAGCTAAAAGCTGTAGTGCAGCTGAACTGTTGCTTTTCCACCCTTCGTTCATTTACTTGGATCAATATTCAGTCATAGTTACCGCCACTATTCGAAATGTTGGCTTTACCACAGCCGTCATGTTGGTTGTTTCTTTATTATTAATCCCAAACCCGCTCTGTTCCCTGTGGGTCACATTCACAATTGGCTTATTGGTCACTGGTGTCACTGGTTTCATGGCATTATAGGGTGTCAAGTTAGATTCTATTTCCATGATCATTTTGGTGGTGTGCATTGGCTTTACTGTTGACTTTTCTGCACATATTTCATACGCGTTTGTTTCGACCAAAAAAACAACCACCATTGAGCGGGCAGTTGATGCTCTGTTTTCTCTGGGTTACCCAGTCCTGCAAGGAGCAGCCTCAACAATAATTGGCGTGCTCCTTTTTTCTGCATCCAAGAACCATATCTTCAGGACGTTTTTTAAGATCATGTTTCTAGTTATGTTGTTTGGGTTGGCTCACAGCATCGTGTTTATCCCAGTGTTTCTGACCTTACTGTCCTGCGGTTCAACCAAAGCTAAGAAGAAACCAATGGCTGTGCCTGATGTTATCCCGAAGCTCATTATGCTTGAAGACACAAGCATGGCATATGATAACTACGCTTTTAAAAAAGACCACTTCCACGTGTGTAGGCAAATTGTAAACACACAAAGTACACAAATATATTTTAGTCCGAATAATAAGATACTTTCAAATTGGTGCCGTGACCCGGATTTTCCATAGCAAGAGTGCACTTTTATTATGTAGATAAAAATTGTTCTTTCATTTTCATGCAAATACATGCATTTCTTGTTGAATGGTTGAAGACTGAAATAACTAAAACTGTTTGTCAAGATGGAGGGTGTATTAATCATTTCCAAAACAAAAAGGTTTAGTTTGGCAATGAAACAAATGAAAAGCTTTAGGGGAAAATAGAATAAAATAATCAAGCCATTCAGGTTTTATTTGTATAGTTCCACACTGTTTCAAAACAGCATACAGAATAATCTCGTAATTAATTAATGTTTTCTATTCACATTTTGCAGGTAAAAGCCAGTTGATACTGTTGTTTTTATACTCAAAGAACGCTTTGTGATGCTTGTTCCAACTACTTATTTAAAATGAACTGAACCATCACAATTCTTGAGTTTTTCAGGGGACACCTTAATTGTTTTATGTTCAATCCACTTAAATTTGTAAAAACAATTAAGTTAACCTAATCGGTTTGTGTCAGGACAACATGAGGACAATTGTGTGGAACCCAGAAATTTTTTACACTACCTGACAAAAGTCATCCCAGTTGAGGAGCAACTGATAATAACTTGACTTCTAGTTGATTATTTGGAAAAGTGGCAGAAGGTAGATTTTACTGTTGAATCATCTGTTGAACTGCATCCCAATCATCACAAATACTGCAGAAGACCTATTGGAGCCCGCATGAACCCAAGATTCTCACTGAAATCAGTCAAGTTTGGTGAAAGAAAAATCATGGTTTGGGGTTACATTCAGCATGGGGGTGTGCGAGAGATCTGCAGAGTGGATGGCAACATCAACAGCCTGAGGTATCAAGACATTTGTGCTGCCCATTACATTACAAACCACAGGAGAGGGCAAATTCTTCAGCAGGATAGCGCTCCTTCTCATACTTCAGCCTCCACATCAACATTCCTGAAAGCAAAGAAGGTTAAGGTCCTCCAGAATTGGCCAGCCCAGCCACCAGACATGACATTATTGAGCTCATCTGGGGTAAGATGAAGGAGGAGGCATTGAAGATGAATCCAAGGAATCTTCTGCAAGAAGATGAAAATTAGTCCTGCAAGAACGCTTTCTTTACCATTCCAGATGACTTTTACTAAGTAGTTTGAGTCATTGCAGAGATGTATGGATGCAGTCCTTCAAGCTCATGGAAGTCATACACAATATTAATTATTTTTCCACTGCACTATGACTTTATATTCTATACTGTACATTAATTCTGTTAAGTGACAAGACTTTTGTCTAAGCAAAGTCAGTCCTTACTGTTCTAATTAAAAATCAGGCATCATATTTTATTTTGGTAAAATAAGCGTAATCTAGAGGCCTTTCATATAAGCCACTTGATCCAACTAAGTCAAGTTAATATTTGTTGTTCCTAAAACTTGCATAGGCGACAAGACTTTTGTCAGGTAGTGTATTTTGTGATGTGATGTTCCAAGAAGTCAAGGCTGTTGTATATAACATTTTACTGATCACTAATCATAGTAATTTATTGATTTATTTCAAATGTATGTATTGATCATTTATTCATTGTTATTGAATATTCCTTTCTGATCATTCCTGAAAATTATAACTTATCGCCGTTAAATTTACAAGCTAATTTTAGCTAATATATAATTCATGCATGATCAAATTCCTGCATCCTTGTTTAGCAAAATTGACTTTTTTGAAAAAACTGTGAAAATCTTATTTAACACTGATTAAAACGACGATGTTACCACAAATGGGCAGGCAGTATGCTACACACTCATGGCTGCCAAATGCAGCTGATCAGGTTATTTTTTATGGGTCTGACACAAACCCCCCGCGGACACACACTCTAGTCACCCCATGGTCTCGCCTGTCTTCTCCCTGAATGTGATATGAATGACATTCGTAATATTCTAATACAGCGGAAAAGAGAGACTTTGAGGAGTTTAGAATACAGGACTCGTATAAAGCGCACAACACAACAGTCCTATCGTTAATTTTCATTCAATCATGCTGAGCACGTCTGTGACAGTCTAAAACAGGAGAGTTGGATAATAAATAAATAAAATAGGTGGTGCAAAGATAGCTAATACACTTTTAGTGAATATGTCTTAATGCAAGTTCATATTTTGACTTAATTTTCTCAGTCTTTGATTTAATTTTGACAGAATATCCCATACATTATTTTCTGACTCTTGGCTGTATTAACCATTTTAAATAATATATATAATTTTTATTTTTTTTTTTCATTCATGCATAACCACAAAATGTCAGTCATACTCACAAAATGCATTCAAAATATATTCATTCATTCATTCATTCATTTTCTTTTCAGCTTAATCCCTTTATTAATCTGGGGTCGGAATGAACCGCCAACTTATCCAGCATATGTTTTTACGCAGCGGATGCCCTTCCAGCTGCAACCCATCACTGGGAAACATCCATACACACCCATTCACACTCATACACTACGGACAATTTAGCTCACCCAATTTACCTGTACCGAATGTCTTTAGACTTGTGGGGGAAACCGGAGTACCCGGAGGAAACCCACGCCAACACGGGGAGAACATGCAAACTCCACACAGAAACGTCAACTGACCCAGCCGGGGCTCGAACCAGCGACCTTCTGATTACATCTGTGAGGCGATTGTGCTACCCACTGCGCCACCGTGCTGCCCATTCAAAATCTATATATGATTTAATTTTTTTTTGTATTCCAGGCTTGTTTGGACCCAAATAATTATTGTTTTATACATTTTATATCTAATTTTTATATCTTTCTATGAAAAAAAAAGTTGATCAAGGTTTCATGCTGAATTGTTTATTAAATTCATGCATATGTATACATGTATACATGTTTATCGACATAATTCAGAACCAAAGGTGCATTAGTTAATGGGAAAATCCATAGTTTCAGAATTAAAGTACTTTCGACACCCAATCGTACTCCATAATCACGTTCAAATGACCCAAACATGATATTAAATGTTGGAAATTAAAACACGGAGAAACGTCTCATTAATTTAAATCAGACTTATGAACATCCAGTGAAAAAAACAATCTAAGAAACAAGATTTATTCATTGTTATTAAGGGCAGATAATATGCCTTTGTGTTTTATAGGATAATAATGTCCTAATATTAGAAAACATTATGCTGTGCCACTGCTAGAGGCTATTGAGAAAACAAGTCAGACTTTTTGACTTATCCCTATGAAAACTTCTTCATGTGACAACATAATAATTCGTAACAGCAGCTAAGTTAACAAAGGTGGGCTGCAGATGATCAATATTTCATAACATCATCAAATTATTACATTATTCATGTGCACACGTTTTCATTTACGCACATACGGTATAATTCAGGTACATGCATTTCTATGAGGAGCTTTGTCGAGCTCGAGCCGTGTACCTCTGCAGACAGTGATGGCATCATCGATTGTTTGTATGTGCCATTTCAATTCATTTGGACGCTTGAGTCATTTGCGCCCCTGACGCACGCGTTTAGATTTCGCTTTGAACATCTCATTGTTTACAGATCTGGATTAAACGCTCGTGCGGCGATGATGACTCATATTGCACCATGATTCACATCCTCACGCAGTCGCATGCATTCATCCTCTGCTGTTCACTGTTCACTGCAGTATTTCCTCCAGCGCGCGACAAAAACAGCCCTGCGCAAACAGCTCTCTCTACATGTTTAACTCAAGAAAATATGTTTGATAAATATCGCAACAGCGGCTTGTATTTAATATTGTTTTAAAAAACGCGTTTTGGAACTGTGTAAAACTTGATCTGACGACTTCAACGCGGCTCTGAAACAGCGAGACGCGACGCAAAGGTCCAAAACGTCAGTCTGACGCATGTCTACAAAGACGGAATGACAGCACAGACACGAGAACGCGGTCAGTGTGAAATGTGTCTTCTGAGTGAAGGCGCGTTAATAAAACAGAAGGAATGGGATTAAAAAACCCACACAAAAATATCTCAGTCTGCACTATATAACTTTCTATTCGCGCAGAACGCTGAACATACAACGAGACACGACGCAACGCTAACCAAAACGTCTGTCTGACGCATGACATAGATCAACAATTAAAACACAGGCGCGCAACAGAAAGACCCGAACCTTACAAACAGATGATGCCGTCTTCATAACGAGACGAGCATAACAATATCAGCTAGACAACACAGAAAACAACACGTCGCGTGTCATAAAACGACAGTTGAACCGCAACGTGTTATGTTTATTATAACGAACAACCACGGCGTTCCGTTTTTATTGTTTCCTCTCAATACGAGTTTATAGTTTAACCTCGACAGCAAAGCTGTTTATCTCAAGCAATGCATCTTTTAAACAGCTTCGTCTTGTTGACGTTTATGCAGTACGTCTGAGGCAGAGCCTTTATAAATGTACTCCTTCCCATCGAGCGTCTATTTTTGCCGAAACCCGAGAACTTAATGTGATTTATCGTCCTTTTTTTCAATGTATGTTTTTTTCTTTCCCTTTCAGTACTGGATAGCTCCTTCAGCGTTACAAACACGCCCTCCGTCAAATGACTGACAGCCGAAATGACCATACACCAATCAAGGGCACTTTCCCAAACCCTATAAGGTGATGAAGAAGACGGGATGTTAGTTGTGTTGGGAAGTCCGACTCATTTCCACGAATCGGTTCTTTTGAGCAGTTCAGTTCAGTGCAGCCGATTGGTTACGGAGAGGGTGTCTGATTTGCGAACCGTTTTAAAGGGTCCGTCGAGAAGAACCGACTCAATAAACAATTCCTTCGTGAATCAGGCATCACTAGATGTTATAGCAAATGGGTTCTGCCGTTCTCATGCTTTAAGACTGGAGTGGACGAAAGAGGGCGGAGTGTGTTTGTCATCCAAGTGTGAAGTACTGACTCCCTGGCTTCGAAAAATAGGCTTTTTCCCCTCCCTCTCATTCGATCACGTCTGTTGTGGTCCAGCATCATACTGGGAGAAGAGCGTCGGGGATCCTGCACATCTGCCGCGCTCCTTCGAGGAGATACAAAAGCAAACCAGCATCACTTACACAAACAACACTAATGTACCTGAGGGGAAGGGGATTACCGATGCAATACATGTCTTCTGGGCAGGAACCAAGTGGCAGAAATGCGTGAAAATCCACAGGTGAAAATGCTTTGCTGATTTGATTAATTCCAGTTGTGACTTCCCGCCTCAGATTTGGTCAACTGAAGCTGGTAAGGTAAGAGAGCGGGATTGAAGGATATGGCCATAATCCGGATATCGTTACTCTTGCAAGTGGGATTTGTAATTGGATCAAATTATAGATATGTGGAACATGACCGGGACCTGAAAGCAAAGCTGCCCATTTACAACACGCACAGCAACCAGCAAGCGCACCTCCGGAAGCCCCATTCGGGTTTAGTGCGGAAGATTGAAGAGCAGGTACCTAGAGTAGTGACTGCGTTTCTGCACACGGGGGATTCCTCCACCTTAAAGCACGCCAACTGCTCCAGGAGATATGAGCTGTCGGTGTTGCGGGGAAGGACGCACGGAGACGCGCATCACTCCATGCGCAGCGTCCTGGACACGGTACTTCACGCCGCAAACTTCCTCAACATGATATTACAAACAAACCGATCCAGAGATGACGTCCCCAGACATGGAGACATGGAGTGGTACAACGCGCTGGTCAGGAGTATCCTGGAGGGAGACCTCAAGATCCACCGAGCAGTGGTCACCTTGAGCACAGAATCCCCTCCTGAAGGACCACCTGTTTACCTTCAGGCGACACGGGCAGGTGGAGAGATCATTCTGCAGGATTTATCCAAAATTGCCCACCGGATGTTGAGAAACAAAACGGCAGGTACCGAGTGGTATCATGAGCATAAACATAAAAAGAAGATAAACCTCCAAAAACGAGTGCTGAGTCAAGATTTTGCCTCGTTTGACGCGTCCGTGCGCAATGGAGAAAGTTATATTACAGAAAAAACTCAGATACACTGGTCAGCTCCGTATTTGGAGTGCGAGAATGGGAATTTCATACCCAGATGGCTCTTGACACTGTCTGCTGGCTTCTACGGCCTTAAACCCAACAGGAACCCAGACTTCAGGTAACTTTGGAAACATGGCAAAATTGATTTTATGGAGGTTTATTAGTGTGATTTAATTGCGATTATACATGTAATATGTTATTATGATGAATAATATGCTCTAATAGTGTTTTTAAGTAAAGTAATAACTATTTATTTATTTATTTATTTATTTATTATTATTATTTTTATTTATTTATTTATTTATTTAATTATTTATTTATTCATTTACCTTTTATGTTCCAAAACACATTTTGTTTAAAAGCACTTGACAGAAAATGCATATTTCAATGTGCATTTCGGTTAAAATTGTGTCTCAGGCTAATGTCCCTTATTACATACAAAATCACCTATCCCAGCAAAAATAGTAATTTCTTATTTATTATCCAGTATTTTGCTTTTTGTGCTTGAATGTTGTTGGTTAGTATGGCAAACCATCACTGCAGGTGTAGAGAGTGCTTCTAAAAATAACCCATGCTGGTTGCATAGCAAGAAACCCCTTGGCCCCCGAACAATCAGCTCAATTCTCAATATACAACCCTGGTCATTGGAGATGTTTGGACTGATCAGGCTAACGTGGTTGAGATGCTGTGTACAAGGATCCTTGACTCTTTTGAAAGATTTGTTAAGGGCCGCTGGTTACTCTATGGAGCTCAGAGAACAGGAATAAGGCTGTTTCCTGTTTACTAATTAATCCCACAGGTACCAGCACCACAGACTAGGATTTTACAGCTTGAATTGTGCTTTACAAGCTCCAGGTAGTCTTTTAGCATGAACTCGACATTTAATCGAGTGAATCGTCTATGATTTAAATACATGGCGGTGACAGACTTAAAGGGATAGTTCACCCAAAAATTACAATCCTGTCATCATTTAATCACCCTTGTTTTAAACCTTTATATGTTTTCTTTTCTTTTATTGAACACAAAAGAAGATCATTTGAAAAAAGCTGAAAACCTGTAACTATTGACTTCCATCGTATTTGTTTTTACAATGGAAGTCCATGGTTACAGGTTTTCAACTTTCTCCAAAATATCTTCTTTTGTGTTTAAGAGGAGAAAGAAACTCATAGGTTTGCAATCACTGGATGGTAAATAGTGAGTAAATTCTAAAATGTGGGTGAACTATCCCTTTAACTAATAAGTGAGAAAGTGGCCCATCTGATACTGGCAAAACATACTTGGCATACACACCAGTTTGTGTTTGTATTTTTACACCAAACCCTTACAGAAAAACCCCCACGCATGAGTGGTTTTACATGTGCAATCGTCAAATTGCAAAATGTTCCAAAACCCTGCTTCAGTTGTTCACATGTGACTTTAACATATAATTAAACATGTGAAGCTTTTTTTAGGCAGCGTCAAAGATTTTCATTTATAACATGTTTTTTTGCTATTTAACCAATCATAGACATTTCTGTTGATTTAATGAATACAATGGCCAATCAGAGGCGGTTGAGATGTAATCAACTGAGCACTCATTAATTAATTAATTCATTCATTCATTCATTCATTTTACTTTAGCTTAAGCCCTTATTTATCAGGGGTTGCCACAGCGGAATGAACCGCCAACTATTCAAACATATGTTTTACGCAGCGGATGCCCTTCCAGCCACAGCCCAGTACTGGGAAACACCCATACACACTCTCATTCACACACACACTCATACACTATGGCCAATTGTTGTTTACCCAATTCACCTATAGCGCATGTCTTGGGACTGTGGGGGAGACTGGAGCACCCGGAGGAAACCCACACAAACATGGGGAGAAATGCCAGCTGACCCAGCCGAGGCTCGAACCAGCAACCTTCTTGCTGTGAGGCGTCAGTGCTAACCACTGAGCCACCATACTGTCCTCAACAAAGCACTCAAAAATGTTATTCAATGCTGAGTTCTGTGCATTTATGAAATCTGAACTGGCATGTCCAGAAAAGATTGCAGTGAGATTCATTGATTATAACAAAACTTTTGGGATCAACTGAAGTTGTTGACAGCCTTTTAGTCATTATAAACTGGATGCTTTGTACTTTCTAGGGTATATATTACATATATTACATTGCACGTAAAAAATAAAAGTGCAGGTAAATAGCCATAGAAAATATAGTTATGTGTTGAGTAAAACTTTTATTTCCCCTGCAAGCTGTGAATGACATTTCTTCTAAAATAAAAATAATGTTGTCATTTACACTTTTAGAGGATAAAAATATTTTTTTATTATATAAATGTTTAGACAACACACAATACACATATTATAACTTCAGAATAGGAAGCAAATAACCCTGATTTTCGATAATAAGAAATACAATAAAGCAAACAAACAGTTTCAGTTATTATAGAAAATCTCAATAAATGTTATCAGACCTTTATAGAATAAACCAAATATTACTTTACTCAGACTCATACTTAATAATGCTGTTAATTTAGAGAAACTGAGAAATGGTTGCTTTGTCTTCACTGTAAAAAAAAAATGCAGGGTTCCACATAAATAATGAATGTTGTCCCAACACTAATCGATTTTGTTAACTTAACAAATCTAAGTAGATTGAACATAAAACAATGTTTTTGTCCCAAAAACATCTTAAGAATTGTGTTTTTTCAGCTCAGTTTAAAGAAGTTGTTTGAACAACCAGTAAAATATGTTTTTAAAGTGTTTGTTGACTTATTATACACTGAATGTACACTATCCCATAAACAAGTTGTCATATGGAAAACAAACAATGCAACTATAAAGGAAAAAACAATATACAAGTTCCTGAAAGCAAAAAAAGCACATAGTCTGCGTGTTTGGTTCCCATATTTGTTTACAGCCCCCCCAAGATCTCATATTCTCTTAATAGTTGGACCTCGGTATGTATGAGTTCAAAAACGAAGCTCAATTAGAAGTGAAATGGTGTTTGCAGTTACATCTGCAGTCTTCAGATTCTCCGGTCTATCGTCTAAATGAGGAAAGCCAGCGGAAGCCATTGTCTCTCTGGGTTTGTTCAGTAGTTATGCTGTAATTTGTAACCTCTCGGCGCGGGTCGATAGTTGGCCAGGGCTTCGTCTTATGATGGCTCGTATCCCCAGGGTAATGAATTCTGAAACACTTGCTGGCCATGACATTAAGGTAGATCCATCCTGTTGTCTTTAGGCCTACTCTTTGCCACCTACACATATTTATAAAGGGGAAATGGAGGAGGGGGGAAGGGGTTCTCTATAATGCAACGTCTCCAGTCTTCACTCCCGGGATCTCTTTCAGTCAATAAGATAATGAATAAATAATGAAAGATGTACAACAGCAACTAGAGGCACCTCGCATGCATCTGGAGACATTTTTAGATTAATGTCGCGTGTTGGAATTTTAGATTTAGACTTCGTATCATGGTGGACCGTCAAGGGAGTTCGGCGAGAAGTTATTTACTTCTTGTTGAGTCTTTCTTCACTTTGACAAGCTGTGTTACCTGGTGTAGCTTGAGCTTGTGGATATGTAGATCACACAATGGGTGAATGAAAAACGGATTTGTATAGATTGCTGTTGTGTCTCGTTGCCATATTGTTGTTATTGTGTGGATTCTAAAGTTTTCATTAGCATGTAGCTAATGTATATGATTGCCGTTCAAACATATAATCAAAATATTGGGATTTATATTTAGCATATTAGACACAATGTCAATGTTTTTTCAGAGTTGTTTGGAGAAACTTTATAGCAGTATTTAAGTGAAGTTTCATAAACTAATTTCGAAAGGATCACCAGCTATGATTGATCGCAGCTGGCCTCGCATCAATAATCATCGATAAACCAATCAGTTTTTTACCTCCCTTATCTTTGTTTTTGAAGAATTCCCCCATCCACCCCATCTCCCCCTTTACTCCTTTACCAAGGGGAGCTCTCGAGACCTACCTGATCTAGGACCTCCTTCTATGCTATATGACCAGGCGGGAGCCTTGGGCTCAAGTATCTCCGACCTCAGGGTTCTCTCCCGGGACAGCATGCCAAACCTGCAATTAGTATCAAGCTATAGCAAGTGTGTAAAATATAGTTTATGCCCAACAGTCATATGGTGCAAACAGCCTGTAAAACATTTTCATTCATTCATTCATTTTCATTTCGGCTTAGTCCCTTTAATAATCTGGGGTCGCCACAGCAGAATGAACCGCCAACTTATCCAGCGGATGCCCTTCCAGCTGCAACCCATCTCTGGGAAACATCCATACACACTCACACACACTCGTACACTACGGACAATTTAGCTTACCCAATTCACCTATACCACATGTCTTTGGACTTGCGGGGGAAGTTGTAAAATGTCATGCCACCTTTGCAAAAATAATATAATTCAGGATGTTGATGACTACAAATATAATCTTTAATATAGTATTTTTACTTGACCATTATTTTAAAGACTTTTACATAATGTCTTAAGTTTTTTTTGTCATGTTTACACTGAAGATTAGAAAGTAAATGCACTGTAAAACAATTACATGACAAAAAGTCATAACAAATGTTTTTATGTTACTTTAATTTGAATCAGTTAATGAGGTTTCAACTAAATATTTTTAGTTTAACTTAATATTTTTAGACAGTTTGTCTGATGTTGAGTTGAGATGACTGGAAAAGTTAATTTGATTCAACAAAAAAAAACTTAGGCAGCCAGATTTTTTAGTTTTTACAGTACAAAATGAACAACTTTCTTTGTTGTTGTTTGAAGGAGTTTGTTGATTTGAGACACTGAATATGACAATTCTATGAAGGTTACACTCTTTTCTTATAAAGGCAATACATTCTTCCATAAAACAATTATATAGATCTTTTTTCTGCTCACAATTTCCTCACAGTTATCTAGATTGTCAGAGTTTTAGTGTTAATGGCAAAATTGTCAATTAGAAAATGTAATTCTTGTGCTTTTTGTGTATGCTTAGTATTTAAATATCTGTTTTTGTTAAATTGTTCAAGAGTTCACACTTAGCTGATGATTGATAATAAAGCATATTTGGCATGCTGTCCCGGGAGAGAGCGCTGAGCTCAGAATATCCTCAAGCCCGGGGCTCCCTCTCGTTTGAAGGGTGAGAGGTGAGTTTGAGCTCAGGTAGGTCTCGAGAACTCCCCTGCTGTGAACGTGCTTGAGATATATCTTAAGATGTTATTTTTTGAGAAGTCAATTTACTTATGGTGAATGTCTTTGGACGGTGGGAGGAAACCGGGAAACCCGGGGAAAACCCACGTGAGCACGGGGAGAACATGTAAACTCCACACAGAAACGCCGACCGGCCCGGTGAGGGGCAAAACCGGTGGTGTTCTTGCTGTGAGGCAACAGTGCTAACCACTGGGCCACCGTGCCGCCCAGTTAGGAGAAAGGAAGGAGTAGGGGTGGAAGGGGGGATTCTTCAAGACGAAGATGACTGGAGTGAAAAACTCTGGTTATTTGTAGTGTGTCAGTATTCGTCTGATTGGTGTAATAAATGGAGCTGATGCGGTGCCAGCCATGTTCAATCCTAAGCACGTGATCGTCTCGAAATTAGTTTATAAATAAACCACACTTAGTCTGACCGTTTTTGTTTTTTTTTGGATAATGACGCAGTTTTTAGAGAAACGAAATAAATATTAAATATTAAATGAGAAAACAGTGGGCGTGGCTTGATTTTTCTACTGCCAGCTGATTGGATGTAGTAAAGTAGCCATTTCATCCAGAAAGATCAGGAAAAGGGTTTCGGGAGAGTTATTTGTTAAGAGTTGTTTTTATTATAGTGCTGTCAAAACTGACAGTTGGAGGGGCGTGGTTAAATATGTTAGCCACACCCAATACCTCAGACAGACATAATTTGAGAATTTAACAGCATTCAATATACAAGCATTTTCAGATTTTTATTTTAGATTACAAGGGCAAACTTTTTTTTTTAATGACACAGATGAATTTATCACCATAAAACTAGCAATGTGAGCTAACAAAATCATATGGTTAGTTTTGATTTTATTTGTACTTTAAGGCTATGAAGCATAAGGTCTTTCTTCTCTGTCAGGTGTGGATAAGGGATGGCTGGGGAGGAAAGTGAACTCTATTAAGGCCGTCCGGTCTGCCAGGGGCCTCTGGGGATACACAAATCCACAATGTCCTATTATAACCCACATGGGCTGTAGGTCCTTTGCCCTACAAGCCCCTGCCAAGAGCCCAAGGGAGGCAGACTTTGGAATAGGCCAATTACTACTGACATGGTAGTCTTAAAGGGCCAGTGCCTCCTTTTCTAACATCGTATTAAAACATTATACTTTTCGTTAAAGAGGAATGAGAAAGACTCAGAAACATACATTTGAGAGCAAAATTATTAACCCTCCCAACCTCTGAAATTATTAGACGCCCTTTTACAACACATTTTTAACAGTTATAACAACAAATTTATAATAATTTTGTTTTTGTTTTTGCCATGATGACAGTACATAATGTACTAGTTTTACTAGTTATTTTGCAAGATACTAGTAACGTGCAATTTAAATGCTTAACTAGGTTAATTAGGCAAGTTAGATTAATTAAGCAAGTCACTGGACAGTGGTTTGTTCTGTAGCCAATCGAGAGAAAAAAAGTCCTTAAGGGGGCTAATAATATTGTCTTTATTGTCTTTAAACTAGATTTTAAACAATCATATTCTGCAATTATTGTGTTGCTTGAAATAATTATAACAATACAACTGTGATGTTTGCAAACTAATTATGGTAATAAGTGTAATAATAATAATAAGAATACAAAAATAAATAATTAAAGATGAAATAAAATGATAATGAACCAAAATACATTGTAGCTTTTAACTGTTTGTTCAAAGATCAGGGTTTACTAGAAATATTTAGAGCAGAAGTTAAATTAAATATACATCAAACATTGTACAATACATCCTTCTCTTGCATGTCTGTGAGAAGCTGATTGGCTTGTTGTGCATATATCACCTTGCTATCGACTGACCCACCCCCTTCCCTAAGCCCAAACCATAGTGTTTTCAAAAGCAAACTAGAAGAGAAGAGCACATCATGGCAGAGTGTTTTTACGACGACTTAACACATTTTTTAAGGTTTTGTTTTATCTGGTCTCTGTAACCACTTTTTGCTGGACTTGAACCCAGTCCGCTCCCAAGTTCGACGTCATACAAGGCAAGCTACCAAGCAAACTGACCGTGCTAGAAAGGTCGTCAATACCAGGGTAAGTGGTCAGCAGTAGTGCAAAAAGGAACATTCAGCGGCGTCATACCACCATGTAGCGTTGGTTTTACACAAAAATGCAGCCAGACATATGCCAATGCATGTATTTCATGGTTCCCAAACTGTAGCCCTGGGCACGTACAGTGCATTCGGAAAGTATTCATAATGCTTCACTTTTTCCACATTTTTTTTATGTTACAGCCTTATTCCAAAATGGATTAAATTAATTTCTTTCCTCAAAATTCTACCCACAATACCCCATAATGACAATGTGAAAAAAGTACATAAGTATTCACAGCCTTTGCCGTGAAGCTCTAAATTGAGCTCGGGTACATTCTGTTTCCACTGATCATTATTGAGATGTTTCAGCAGCTTAATTGGAGTTCACCTGTGGTAAATTCAGTTGATTGGACATGATTTGAAAAGGGATACAGCTGTCTATATAAGGTCCCAGGGTTGACAGTGCATGTCAAAGCACAAACCAAGCATGAAGACAAAGGAACTGTCTGTAGACCTCTGAGACAGAATTGTCTCGAGGCACAAGGCTGGGGAAGGTTACAAAAGAATTTCTGCTGCTCTGAAAGTTCCAATGAGCACAGTGGCCTCCATCATCCGTAAGTGGAAGATGTTTAACCACCAGGACTCTTTCTAGAGCTGGCCGGCCATCTAAGCTTAGTGATTGGGGGAGAAGGGCCTTAGTCAGGGAGGTGATCAATAACCCGATGGTCACTCTGTCTGAGCTCCAGCGTTCTTCTGTGGAGAGAGGAGAACCTTACAGAAGGACAACCATCTGTGCAGTAATCCACCAATCAGGCCTGTATGGTAGAGTGGCCAGACGGAAGCCACTCCCCGCCTGGAATTTGCCAAAAGGCATCTGAAGGACTCTCAGACCATAAGAAACAAAATTCTCTTTTCTGATGAGACTAAAATTTAACTCTTTGGAGTGAATGCCAGGCATTACGTTTGGAGAAAATCAGGCACCGCTCATCACCTGGCTAATACCATCCCTACAGTAAAGCATGGTGGTGGCAGCATCATGCTGTGGGGATGTTTTTCAGCAGCAGCAACTGGAAGACTAGTCAGGATAGAGGGAAACATAAATGCAGCAATGTACATGGATTAAATTCATTTATTTTCTCAAAATTCTACACACAATACCCCATAATGACAATGTGAATTATTATTTTTTTAATTGTTGCAAATTTATTAAAAATAAAAAACCTGAAAAATCACATGTACATAAGTATTCACAGTCTTTGCCGTGAAGCTCTAAATTGAGCTCAGGTACATTCTGTTTCCACTGATCATTCTTGAGATGTTTCAGCAGCTTAATTGGAGTTGACCTGTGGTAAATTCAGTTGATTGGACATGATTTGAAAAGGCATACACCTGTCTATATAAGGTCCCAGGGTTGACAGTGCATGTCAAAGCACAAACCAAGCATGTTTGGTTATGGATGATGGAGGCCACTGTGCTCATTGGAACTTTCAGAGCAGCATAAATTCTTCTGTAACCTGTGGATCAAATAATTGTTGTTTGTAAAATCTATTAGGAAATAAAATCACACTACAGCTATAAATAATTTTTAAAAAGTAGGCAGTAAATGCAAGTATTTATAGGCAGTATGAATGCAATAGGGGCGACGCGGTGGCGCAGTGG
>CAIGQW010055747.1:3370032-3383778 GCA_903798125.1 Danio choprae | reverse complement strand
TATATATATATATATATATATATATATATATATATATTGCATTTAAGTGAGTATTGCGATTATATAACTATTGTGATTCGCTAATTCAATTATTGAGAATTTGGTTTGCACAATAAAGATTAGACATCGGGGGAAAAAAATCATCATACCCTTAAAGAGACTGTATGATGTGTTATTAACAAACACAATTATTAAGATATTTCTGAATTTTAATTTAAGGAGCATACCCATAGAGCTTTCATTATAAAGTTCAGCATTTTAATACCATCTACTATATCTAAAGACAGATTGTTGGGAGATTTAGAGCAACAAAATACATATAACCTATTTCTAGGGCCAGACAGAATCTGCGGACATTTTTTTTTGCTATTTCTGCTGAGAATTTTATAAAAAATCTGCGGATTTATGCGGAAGGACTTTAGGAGTATCGTAAACTAAATACTTAATATATGGAATAAAAATAATACCTATTTAACTTTTATTTAATGTTTACAATGCAAATCCAATTAGATCCACTTATTTGGTAAACAAAGCAAGTATCATATAATATATCTACTAAAAGACAGAAAATATTACTTTACAAACTGTATTGTTCATAAATCATATGAACATTTTAATATTACTATTATATCACAATAATATTCATTCATTCATTTTCATTTCGGCTTAGTCCCTTTATTAATCTGGGGTTGCCACAGCGGAATGAACCGGCAACTTATCCAGCATATGTTTTATGCAGCGGATGCCCTTCCAGCTGCAACCCATCACTGGGAAACATCCACACACACTCATTCACTACAGACAATTTAGCCTACCCAATTCACCTGTACCGCATGTCTTTGGACTTGTGGGGGAAACCGGAGCACCTGGAGGAAACCCACGCCAACATGGGGAGAACATGCAAACTCCACACAAATGCCAACTGACCCAGCCGAGGCTCGAACCAGCGACCTTCTTGCTGTGAGGCAATCATGCTACTCACTGTGCCACCGTGAGGCCACAATAATATTAGTAAAATTAATTTAAAAGCTGAATGAATATAAATTTACACAAGTAAATACATAGACTCAATGATAGCCTAAAAATCTGCAGATTTCTGCGCGCGCAGATTCCATGTGGCCCTACCTATATCTATATACGTTCTAGTAGTCTGTAATAGTCTTATATACTATTATGGGAATATATTTCCTTTGCATTCATTCACCAAAGTTTTATTTAAGTAAAACTAAGCTGCTTTGTATTCTCCCTATAAATCAGGTGGGCCATTAAAAGTCTGATGTATCAAGGAGCCTAAAGTAATGAAGAGCATATCAGAGCATATATATGGATCTGTTGCATCATATGCAGTATATGCATCTATTAAAGGTTTAACAAATGATACAACACACATAGCCTAGTTCAAACAGACTTTGGCTGAATATGGTGGGTATTCGCTTTCTCGCACGCCATCTAATGGTAATACAGTAAACATATACATGTTGCCCACTGTTGGAATAAAAACTGTACTATCTACCCTCCATGTCTAAGATAAAATAAATAGATTTTGAAACACACCAAACGATTTTTAAATTGTCTTGAAAAGAATTGGGCTAATGAGGTGTATACATTTTTTTTTCTCCCACCCCTACTGTTCACATATGATCTTTTTATAGCAGAAAAGTCAGTATATGTAAAAGGGCCTATTGTCACTTTGCTGTTCACTCTGTTCAGCTGTTTTGACATTCATAGCCCAAAATAGTCTTCCGAACACAGCACTAATTAACAGCATTGCATCGTCTGGGATTCACTCACTAAGGACATGTCTCAGCATATTTGGCCCACTCACTGGTATTTTGCTTCATTCCTGCAAACAGGATTATGCAATAAAAAAGTATATAAGGACATTACGGGATTAAAATCTCACATGGATTAGTAGAGCAGATGGCTCTTGATCACCGCTTATGTTACATGTTATTACTGTTATGACATCCACCGTGATGCTAATCACTCAATACAATCGCATTGTACAAATCTTCTGACTAAACTTTGCCACCAACACAGATAATAATGTCTTAAGGAGGAAAATTCTCCTTTAGCTACAATGAAGGCTGTGGGATTTTGGGGTTGATGGAGCATATAATATCAGCCCTTTTGTTGGTCAGTTCACCTTTTAATCAAACTCCCTGTGAGGGCTCAGTTGAATGAACGAAGCCATTATTACTGTAAAGATGCACTTTCCAAATGTACATGTTAAAATCAGTTCTTCATTAAATAATGTCATATTTTTTATTGGATATACTAAATAGATTAACATTTATCCCTTTAATGGTGTATATTGCAGCTACCGTAGTAACTAACTGGCTGGTCACCACTGTTTCCTGTACTGCGCTGGACTTAATGTATGCTGCTCAAACCACATTAAATTGTTAAATTGAATTGGTTAAAATTAATTGTAACTTTTGCTAATTAAAAAATGAAAGATTAAAATATTGTCAGATTATTGGTGTAAACAGCTGCGTAAAAAACTGGCCATTGTTCAACATTTACTTCTATTGTTATTTACACATAAATATAATTAATACTAATTTAATGATCCAGACTAATACTTAAAACAGTACTATGGCAATACTCTTTGCTATTTTGGCAAAATCTGAATCCACTTTTGCTATTTTAAGCATGGGTAAAATGGTTGGCGTGCCCAGCGCATGTTCTAAAAGGGTTGTCTTTATTTTCTTAGTGAGTTATGGGTGTGTTTTGGGTGTAACGTGAAATAAACCAATCAAAGTCTCATCTGTCATTCCCTTTAAAGCATACTAAAATTTGACTTTGATGATCAAGATGATTAGACATTGATAAAGCAAGTGATTGCTCCATATTTAAAATTTCTGTACAGAGAGGTCATGTTTTGATCTTCTATTTGGTCTCACGTAACCAAGTAATGCGATTCACTTGGTCTGTTGCATCCATGTGCGTATAAAAGTAAGTCTATGGGGCAAAAAATGCCGTGTGACCATGGCTTAAAAGTGAGTTGTGATCGTGCAATGGGCGTACCGCTATTTATATGGTGGTCTTTGTAAGCGGAAAAACTGAATCTTCACTAGTGAGAAAACAGATCTATTTGTGTGCAAAGTTAAAGAGTGTGGTAAAAGCCAGATTCTACTAAAGCCCCCTGAGGTGAAAAAGGCATGGGAAGAGGTTTCGGTTTTTATATTTATGTAGATAATAGTAATCTTTTACATTTTAACCCTTTAATTTTTCATATTTATAGATATTTCTGTGCTGCTGTGCATCTCTGTGTATGTAATAAGCGAGTGTACATGTACACGCATTATGGGCCCACCGATCACTAACGTGCTCTTTAAATATCCCCCAAAAAACTGTACATTTACTTTAGTTTAGCTTTTAGTTGGTCAATGACATGGTTTATTTCAGTTGCCTCAATGTACTGTACAACACAACAAAAATGCAGATTACACACCTCCTTTTCAGACCAGCATGACCACGGCCACACAAATAAACGCAAATGCTTTGCTATTTAAACAATATGGCGATTTATTATGTCCTCAAATTATTCTTGTATTTTTATTGTTAGTTTGTGATGAATATTTTAGTCAACATAATAAATGGAGCCTTATTGTACAGTGCTCCAATTCCTTCTTACCCTATTATGTATCCTAGCAAGCGATTGCTTACACTTTTTGACCAGTTATGCTTTTTAAATAGATGTCTTGTTTGAAAATGGACAAATAAGATGCAAGAAATTCTCAACAGACCTTTTCATCTCCTCCTGATCACATTTCAATCGCAGGGAAGACTGAAATACAATCCAATGTCACACAGTCTGCCACAGTAATTAGTCAGTTGATACTAATCACAATAATCATGGGTCTTTTCATGATCAAGACAAAATGACGGCACTACTATCAATCCAATTTCTGTCTTGTGAATTAACAATGGCAATACAGAGCCATAGGTCCAATTTGACCTTGGGTGAAGGATGTGCCGTTTTGTCGCTTGATGAACACGGCGACTAAAATTAGCACACTTGCTTGGCCAAGGCTTCAATTAAGGCGAGCAGATTTCATGACTGCACCTTCAGTGTCTGAGAGCAAGAAAGGAAAAAGACAGGAAACGGATATACCGGCACAGAGAGAAACAGAGAGATCTCTTTTACCATAGGCATTCCTCTCCTCAGTGTCTTCTGATCTATGTTTGCATGCCTGCAGGTCCAGCATTTGCTACGGTATATCTTATTATGATTTGTTTTATTTTTTGTCACCCACAGTACATAAGAAAGATGGAGTCTAGAGGTTTATTAGCATTATTCTCTAATGCATTGAATGCACTAGAGATGCACTAAATCCACTTCAGCTTACTTTCTCAAGCATCACAGACCCAAGCATTAATATTTATGTTATATTTTCACAAATGGTTTTAGAATGCAGTTGGTTATGGAAATGCAGATTTTGATTTGGGGTGAATTTTGATGAAGTGGAATATTGACATGTATTGAGGGGAATTTATGGTAAATTAGAATGCATTAATATGTATTGTATGTATTCATCCTAATTGCTTATGAATATAGACTTTTCCATATACTCAAACAAATATCACATATTGCTGTTGCAAATATGCCTTACAAATGAAATGTCATTCCTTAAATTTAGAATTTAATTGTATCTCAATTAAGTTTTACAATTATTTAACTGGGGTAATGATTGTTAACGCACTAATCTATGAATGGGCCAATAATTGAAACAATTTCACAAGCCTAAAAAGCACCCCTGATGATCAGTGCAAATGTTAATGACCACATAAGTGAGCATCTTTCCATTAATACTACTTTCATAACTAATTTTTATGATCAAACGTCTAGCTTTACTTTTTTGCCATTGTATGGAATGCTTCACCAGCTAGCGTGTTGTCTTAACAAAGCTTTATGCGATTGTCCAGCAAAATGAACTTAATAACATCAGTCAGGTGAACTGTAAACTGAAGTGAAATCATGACTTAGGATAAAGCTGTGATTCTCATGCACATCTTGTCAGGGAAACAAATCTCCTCAAAGGCCAGAGGGCGCTCTCGCGTAGAAACTCAAAATACACTGTGAAGAAGAAACCCTATAGCTGTTACTCAAGATTTAACTGCTTTCATTGATTTTATTAACCCTAACCCTTAAGCTAATACTTTACTAAATTTTATACATCTATAGGGTATACTATATTTCAATACACTACAGTATATTGTAGGAAAAACTAAAGTACACAACAGAGTTTATTAGAGTTTATCGGTAGACCCTTTTTGTAAGACAGTGATGAAATGTTTCAATGGACATTAGCATCTTTAAAGTTTAATCAGTTTAAATAAACATAACCACATTTACAAAGCTATACTCTGTATTATATCATCTTTGTATCAAATTACAAAAAAAAAAAATTAACGTCTACCTGTTTCTAATGCGGCAACGCGGTGCCGCAGTGGGTAGCACAATCGCCTCACAGCAAGAAGGTCGCTGGTTTGAGCCTCTGCTGGGTCAGTTGGCATTTCTGTGTGGAGTTTGCATGTTCTCCCCATGTTGGCGTGGGTTTCCTCTGGGTGCTCCGGTTTCCCCTACAGTCCAAAGACATATAGGTGAATTGAATAAACTAAATTGTCCGTAGTGTATGTGTGTGAATGGGTGTGTATGGATGTTTCCCAGTGATGGGTTGCAGCTGGAAGGGCATCCGCTGCGTAAAACATATGCTGGATAAGTTGGCGGTTCATTCTGTTGTGGCGACCCCAGATTAATAAAGGGACTAAGCTGAAAATGAATGAATGAATGTTTCTAATGCAGCGTCTGTGGACGGGACAATAAATTTGGCATTGTTCTGTCTTTTGCCTGCAGTTATCAGTTTTAACTCAATTTCTTTTCTTCTTATTTTTGCTATTCAAGCAATTTGGAATGCAAAAAACAACAAACTTAACATAAGAATTAAGTCGCAAACTTTTGACTTGAGACTTGCTTGACAAATATCTTGATTATCTTGATTATCATGATTCAGGACTTGATTCAGACTTGAGTTAAATGACTCGAAATAACTTGTTTTTGGCAACACCAACGACAATAAAGGGACTGTTTACATATCATATTGCATCTTTAGCATGCTCAAGTTTGCTATTTCAAACATTACGTGACCAGAACCAACTGATCAGCTTCACACTTTTGTATAGATTACACACATTACAGTAACAACGGTCAACTAATTACCTCAGGCAACCGCATTGCGTCTAAACACTGCAGTGCTTTTTAATTTTCTCCATAAAAATATTTTAAAGTACTTTTATGAGACATAATATAATAATATATAATAATATAATTTCTGACCTTTTACATGATGACCCTCTTAAGTTTATCCTATAAATTTATTCACAGCATCTTTAAGAAATATAACATATTTTGATTTGGAGTCTTTAATAAGCTTAAAATGCTAAGGTGTAATGGCAGCTTCTCATTTTGTACAGTTCTTTAAAGAGACAGTTCACTCGAAAAATGTAAATCCTTTACACATCTTCCACTTCTTCCAAACCGGTTTTTAGTGTCTTTCTTCTGCTGAACTCAAATGTAATAGTTTATTTTATTTTATTTTATTTTATTTGGGAATAGATGAAATTTGGTTCACACTCCAACACAGTAGGTGGCGATAATACACCTTAAACATTGGTATTAATGTTTAACATAAAACCAAAGGAGAAGTTCAAAATTGCTTATTTCTCTGCATTTGAACATTCTTCGAAACATTTGAGGTAATGTAAGTACACACGTCATCAAAATATATTACACTCTTCTGCTGGTGATGGGTTTTTTTTTAAGGATAACAATCTTGTCATATGATATTGTGCCTTTTTAAAGGTAAGTAGGCCAAAAATAAATTTTTATTTTTAAATAAAAAAATACTATGGCTGTCACATTTAAAGTGAAGGTTAAAATTAATTAAAGAGTTCACACTTAGCTGATGATTGATTATAAAGCTTGTTTGGCATGCTGTCCCGGGAGAGAGCCCTGAGCTCATAGATCCTCGAGCCCGGGGCTCCCTCCCGTTTGCAAGGTGAGAGGGGAGTTTGAGCTCAGGTAGATCTCGAGAACTCCCCTGCTGTAGTAGCTAATGACCAGATAGTGATTGCTCTTAAGAGATGACTACTTACTAGGTGCATGTCTATGGTGTGGATTTGGATTAGTCAATTAACTTAAGTTGCATGTTTTTGGATGGTGGGAGGAAATCGGGGAACCCGTGGGAAACCCACGTGAGCACGGGGAGAGCGTGTAAACTCTGCACAAAAATGTCGGCTGGCTTCGTAAGGACTAGAACCAGTGACGTTCTTGCTGTGAGGCAACAGTGCTAACCACTGGGCCACCGCGCCACCCATCTAGGAAAGGAGGAGTAGGGGTGGAAGGGGGGATTCTTCAAAACGAAGATGGCTGTGATATGGAACTTAGGGTATTTATAGTGGCTTAGGAATTGTCTGATTGGTGACCCATAAATTGGATAATGCGGGACCAGTCGCAAGCAATCATAAGCACGTGATCCTCTCGATATTAGTTTATAAATAAACTTCACTACATCAACAGAGTTTTTATTTGTCTGTAGTATCAGATTTCTTTTTACGCAGTTTTCAGTACTCATTCAGGACTGAGTGAAGTGTTTTAATATTTGACATATAGGACAACACAGTTTAAATTAATTAGCTAATTGGTTTCATACGTGTCTGAGTTTCTTTCTTCTGTTGAACTCAAATGACGACATATTGAAGAATTTTGGAAACCAGCAGCCATTGACTTCCATTTTTTTAACTACTATGGATGTCAATGGCTGCTGGTTTCCACGCTTAAAGGGATAGTTCACTCAAAAATGTACTCACAATTTACTCACCCTCAAATGGAGGTAACAACATTTACAAGTCAGTTACTTATAATTTTACTTATATTATTATAGTTTTTCGACATTTTAATGTGTTAACTTTATGTGGACACCTTTTAAGTAGAAATGCACATTCTTTACAACAAATACAACATTTCTTTTGTTGCAAATGAATATTCTGTAGTCCACAACTACTGTATTTGAATCTAAAAGTTCAGTTAAATCCTCAACAATTTTAATGAAACTTGACTTGAGACTTACTCCCACCTCTGCTAAATACTATAATATTTACAAAATAATACACTTTACCATAGGATGGTTCAAAAACATAGTATGTACTATAAATTACTATAGTAAGTTTTCATGAAGCAAACAGGGTGTTTAATAAAAGTAATGTAAGTATTGAAGCAGGTCGTAACTGACTTGTCCACTTTGCTAATTAACCGGCATGAGGCCGTTGGCTCAGTTGCAAATACCCATAACCTTGTCCAGAGGTCATCAATTAAGAGACTGCAGTCCAGATCCAGACTAAGATTGACTCCATCCAGACCGCAAATCTTTTATCTTAAATTTAAACAGCATCTATTTATAGTAAGAGGAACATAAATATGTGTTGAAATGTTCACCAACACCACAGTTTATATGGATCATATTGTGTCTATTTTGGTAGATGAATGGTTGGAAATTAAAAGAAAAATAAAAGCACACTATGCAGTTTTAACCACTAGAGGGCCTGTATTCACAACAAACAAAGGTGTAATTTGATGATGCAGAGATCGAGTGTGGAATCATGGGAGTTGTGTTCTTCATTACATTCTATGGGAAATCATGTTCGTGGATGAAAGTAAAGTATTCAAATTACAAATTACTATTCAAATTTTCATGGTAGTATGAAGCAGAGTAAGGTTGAAAGCCGTGGAAGCAAAACAAGAGAATTGATAAAGAGCGTTGATTCTGATAAGAGATGAGCGCAACTGCATGAAGTTTTATTATGACACAGTCCATTGCTTCTGGTTCTTTTAAATTGCAAAAAAATGAATTAATAAAGAGAATATAAAGTTAGTTTTTAAAAAATGTTTGCCTTTGTTTTTTGTAATAAATTTTTATTTGGGAATAGACAAACTCTGGTTCACACTCCTACATCGTATGTGACGATAATACACCTTAAACATTGGTTTTACCCGCCACAAAACCAGAGAAGTTAAAGATTGGAACATTTTTCAAAACATTTTAGGTAATCTAAGTACAAAAGTCATAAATGTATTACACTGTTTTACTAGTTTTTAGATATTTTAATGAAATAAATCTTACATATTGTGCCAAAAATACTTAAATAATTTTTTTAGATAAAATATTAAGGCTGTCACATTTGAAGTGAATGTGAAAATGAGCATTTGCACTTCACAACATAGAGTTTTTATATGTGTGTGTAGCATTAGACTTCTTTTTTATGCAGCTTTTAGTACTCTGACTGATTGAAGTGTTTTAATATTTTACATATAGGACAACACAGTTCAAATTAATAAGCTTATTATAACTCAGCAGGCACACAACATCATAAGATGTTAATATTAGGTTAGTTTTAGGTCATAATGTTGGATGACCAAAATTCAATGTCTAGCCAGCGTCTAAGGACAACATTATTTTGATGTCCAATAACGACGTTGATATTTGGTTGATTTTAAGTTGTGTTGGGAAGTGACCAACGTCGAGTCAACATCTTAAACCAATGTCATATTGACGTCAAATACTGACATTTATTCGTCAGGTATGGCAACCAAAATCCAACATCTGATAGACTCAGTGGTTACGTCCGTTACAGCTGTAACATAATTAGATGTTGATATTTGGTTGTTTTTAGGTTTTTGGAAAGTGACCAAAATATCCTGTCCTACCCAAAATGCAACATCCCACGACATTGGGGTACAACGTCAATCTGACTTCAAGTTAACGTCCTGTGCCTGCTGGGAAGTAATCTGAGTATTCAATTTCCCTATGCAGACATAGAGTATATAATAATTGTGATGTATTTAACTGATATAATGTCATTTTAATAATAAAGATGCGTATATTTGTTTTGTTTGCAGTAGAAAAGTAAATGATTATTAGATCGTCCTGTTGGGTGACCAGAAAAAAAACAAAACATCTGCGCTCTGTTCTGCAGCTCCTCTTGATGTTGCTCAGTTGTTAATGTTCCAGCACGCTGACAGCAGATGTGAGAACCCTGACGCAGACAGCTGTGAGGAGAAATAAAAATAAACATGCCGAAGAGAGATGCCATTAAAGATCATTCAACGTCAGTCAATTTCACTCTTTTAGTTCGTAACTCAAATCTCCATTCAGCCAAATGATCAAAACATCAAAGCTTCTTTTATCAGACAGTACCGAATAAGTCCATTGCGGAGGATATATATTATGTCCACGGGCCTCAAAAAGCACTCTAAAGTTGCCTGGAGGAATTTGTATTCTTTTCATTTCATTGTACTGTATGGTTGTTTGTTCAGGACAAGAATATGAAGATCTTTCTTTTCTACTGCTTCTCTATTAAACATTGAATATGGCTGGAGGAAATCCATACTAAACAAAAAGATATGGGAATATACAGGACAACATTACATAAATAGCATTTCTGACATTTTGCAATATACTGGAAATTATGCAAGGAACATAAATAGCTATAATCAAGACAAGCTCTTTTCTGAGTTAATATATGAGTTAATAGCATCATACAATTGATTGCAAAATGACTAGCCCATTCATTCATTCATTTAACTTCGGCTTAGTCTCTATTTCAGAGGTCGCCACAGCTGAATGAACCACCCACTATTCCAGCATATGTTTTACGCAGCGCATGCCCTTCCAGCCGCAACCCAATATTGGGAAACACCCATACACACTCATTCACACACACACACACACACACACACACACACTATGGACAATTCAGTTTATTCAATTTACCTATAGCGCATGTCTTTGGACTGAGGGGGGAAACCGGAGCACCCAGAGAAAACACACGCCAACACGGGGAGAACATGCAAACTCCACACAAAAATGGCAACTGATCCAGCCGGGACTCGAACCAGCGACCTTCTTGCTGTGAGGCGACAGTGCTAACCACTGAGCTACCATGCCGCCCCTCCTGTAAAATATTTATTCTTTTTCAAATATTTCTCAAGCGATTATTTAATGGAGTTTACTCATTTTCCATATGTCGTATATACATTTGTATATTGTACCACTTTTAGTAGTTGCTCTTTCATTTGCTCAACCCTACAAACTCATTTTACACCACTTTTTTCATTTGTGAAGGGAACTTTTGCTGTTTGGTGATTCAGTTTTCAGGTTTGGAATGCTATCTTGAAGTGAATGGGATTTGTGTGGTCTGTAATGCCTGTAAGAAATTCAGCAAGTTTTGGTGCAGCATTCCATGTTATTTTCAACACATGATGATGATAGTTCATTCATTTATTTTCCTTCGGCTTAGTCCCTTTGTTCATCAGGGGTCGCCACAGCGGAATGAACCTCCCATCTTATCTAGCATATGTTTTACACAGTGGATGCCCTTGCAGCTGCAACCCAGTACTGGGAAACACCCATAAACACTCATTCATACACATACACTACGGCCAATTTAGTTTTATTCAATTTACCTATAGCGCATGTGTTTGGACTATGGGGGAAACCGGAGCACCCGGAGGAAACCCACACCAACACCGAGAGAACATGCAAAATCCACACAGAAATGCCAACTGACCCAGCCGGGACTCAGACCAGCAACCTTCTTGCTGTGAGGCGACTGTGCTAACTACTGTTAATAAATTGTTATTCTGTAGATTTTCCATATACATTAAATAAATAAGGTGGTTATTCAGTAGATTTTATTTACAGAACAAACATATTAGTCTGTATAGTTTTTTAATATATGATAAATACATGCTGATTGTTTATATATAAGTAAATACATGCTCTTTTTGTAATAGTGCTAAATCTTTACAAAATCTCTTCACCTTCACCAAGGAAGAGGAAGACTATATTGATAAAAGTGTATTGATGAGCTTATTGATGATTTGTCATTTACTGAGTAAAATATCAATACGGAAACAGCAAAGTCTTAATAGGCCAATGTAAAACACACATCAGCATTGGCAGTCCAAGTCACTTAGAACAAAAAAACATTTACTCCCACTTTAGGACTTGAACACACTTATCAATCAGCGACTGTTCCTCTTAGTAATCTATGCTGAAAGGTGAATAAATAAATAAATTTAAACAAATAAACAACCAAATAAATAAATAAATGAAATTAAACAAATAAACAATCAAATAAATAAATTAAACAAATAAACAATCATACATAAATGAATAAATACAATTAAACAAATAAACAATCCGATAAATAAATAATCAGATAAATAAATACAATTAAACAAATAAACAATCCAATAAATAAATAATCAGATAAATAAATACAATTAAACAAATAAACAATCAAATAAATAAATACAATTAAACAAATAAACAATTAAATTAATAAAATCAAGCAAATAAACAATCAAATAAACAAATTCAATTAAACAAATAATCAGATAAATAAATAAAATGAAACAATCAAATAAATAAATTAAATTAAACAAATAATCAGATAAATAAAATAAAACAAAAACAAACAATCAAATAAATAAATAAAATTAAACAAATAAACAATCAAATAAATAAATAAAATAAAACAAAAACAACAATCAAATAAATAAATAAATAAAATTAAACAAATATTCAGATAAATAAATAAAATTAAACAAATAATCAGATAAAAAAATAAAACAAAACAAATAAACAATCGGATAAATAAATAAATGCATTTAAACAAATAACCAAATAAATAAAATTAAGCAAATAAACAATCAAATGAATAAATAAACAAAATAAACAAATAAACAATCAGATAAATAAAAATAAATAAATAAATGTGATTATCCACGTGAGGGACCCCAATAAAAATTAAATGATAAATTTAAAATATTTTGCTTAACTAACATCGCACCTTACATTTTACTCACTATAGTACTGTATTTTTTTATTTACATGCACATTAATAATTTAATCACAATTTCTTTTATTAAATTTGATGTGTATTTCCTTATTTGTTTTAATGTAGTGATTTTTTTTATTTTAGTCAAATATTGGATGTTTTTTGTGTTAAATAACAGTCATTATTAGTTAGTTTTAATCTATTTGTTTATTTATCTTAAAATGTTTGATTTCACTTACATTTTATTGAATTAATTTTCATTTTCACAGACCCTCTATAGTTCTTCTGAGGGCCTGAAACCCAGTTTGAAACTCCCTGCTTTTAACATTAATTGTGTGCATTAAGTACAATGGGTGTATATTTAAATAACTAATTTTAGCTGAAACATTGAAAGAATCTCTCATCTTCTGTCTGTCTTGTGCTGTATAATATGTTGTAGGGGTGTTGTTCGAGTGGACGTCAGCCTGCAGGATGTGGATATTGACCAGTGCTCTGCTGACGGCTGGTTTGCAGGAACACACAGGTGTAACATCACCACTATGGAGGTGAGTCCATTTCAAAGCTCTTGCTTCACTGACACACAGTTTAAATGGCAATGTTTAAGTGATACAATCCAGGGGTCTTATTTATAAACGTGGTGTACGCACAAGACAGGGGCGGAAATATGTGTATGCCACTTACCACACAAAAGTTGTCACCTATAAAAAACAAACTTGACAGGAGAATGTGCGCAGTTGTATGTAAATTGTAAGTAAATATATTTAACTTAAATATTGATTTAATTTAACCACTTTAAATCATCATATGAGCCATTTTCAATAATAATTAAATTAAAACATA
>CAIGQW010055747.1:3328876-3369632 GCA_903798125.1 Danio choprae | reverse complement strand
ATATATATGTATGTACAATAAAAATAAGTAAATTTGGCTTTATTGACTATATTAAAATTCAGATCTTAAAATGTGTTCAAATCAAGTCTGAAAATGCTTAGTGTACTTCAAATCTGTTATAGATATGTTAAAGGCAGTTATTTTATTTATTTTTATTATATATTACATTACATGAATGGTACTTTATTTAGAGAGTATACGTACAGTGGTGTAAAAAAACTTTTTTCCCCTTACTGATTTCTTCTTTTTTTGCATTTTTGTCACATTAATGTTTCAGATCATCAAACAAATGTATAAGTAAACAGATCATGTGGTTTTTAAATGAAGGTTTTTATTAATAAGGGGAAACAAAATCCAAAACGACATATCCCTGTGTGAAAAAGTGTTTGCCCCCCTGTTAAAACATAACTCTGGTTTATCACAACTTCACAACAGTTCAATTCCTCTAGCCACACCCAGGCCTGATTACTGCCACATCTGTTCGCAATCAAAAAATCGCTTACATAGAACTTACCTGACAAAATTTCCCCCACAGTGCAACACAGGGAGATCTTGCAAACTCCACACAGAAATGCCAACTGACCCAGCCAGGACTGGAACCAGCGACCTTCTTGCTGTGAGGCGACAGTGCTAACCACTGAGCCACCGTGCCGCTCCCCTTTGAAAGTCATTCATTCATTTTTTTTTCCGGCTTAGTCCCAACTTATCCAGCATATGTTTTACACAGCGGATGCCCTTCCAGCTGCAACCCATCACTGGGAAACACCCATACACTTACTCAATTCACCTATAGCGCATGTCTTTGGAAACCCATGCGAACACGGGGAGAACATGCAAACTCCACACAGAAATGCCGACTGACCCAGCCGAGGCTCAAACCAGTGACCTTCTTGCTGTGAGGCAATAGCACTACCCACTGAGGGTTTTTTTTTTTCATTACTGTGTTTTTTTTTCATTATTATTTATTTTATAATTTTGCATCACAAGAATCTTATGTTCTGTGGCTGATTGTGAAAAAACCCTTCTGCCAGTTCAAAATGAATATAAAAAGCAAGTACTAGAGATTTGTTGCTTATTCCTGTTGTTCCAAACCCGCATTGAAACTGAGGTACGTATCGAACCATGACTTCAGTCTACTGTTATACCCCTATATACAGTACTGCAGAACAAAAATAAATTGAACTTATCAGGACCTCTTATTGCTCTCAATATCACATCATTGCACAGCAGCATTCAAGCTCACATTCTGATTTCCACTCTTGATTCATGGTGTTCATCCTGCTGTTATTTTGAATAACAAAATACTTTTTTATGTCTTTGACCTTCTGCCTCAACAGTGAATGATGTTGCAGTGTCTTAATGCTGTTAAACTGATGCTTGGAGAATTCCAGTTATAAAGAGAATAGATTTTTAAGGTCTGGCTCCTTCATAATGGATGTGATGTAATAGATTGCACAGGGAGCACTGAATAATTGAGAAAGCTCTTTGTGTGCTCGGCCTCCTGATGGACACTGCACAGTATGTATGTGTGTGTGTGAGACACATTCGAGCATACCGCACATAGCGACACAGCATCTTCATTTTATTATGCAATTGAATTGTGACCTCTGTCATAATGGCTTCCGTCCACCCCTCGTAGCACAGGTCCGATGCAAGCTATAAATAGAGCTCAAAACTGCATTGCAATCAGGAGTTTTGTTGTAATGTGATGTAGCTGCTTTGTACCACAGCGTCCCTCGTATGCCAAAAAAAAAGCTGTAATTCACTCTCATTATCTCAGATGTCTATTGCTGAAACTGCAGCCCACATGCCACTGATCCTGTTTACACCGAACCAGAGATTCCCTACTTAATCAGATCAAGAATGCCGTTAATGAAGACTTCCGGAATGTGGAATCTGATACTCTACATGCATTTAGCCATTGTGGTTGATGCTTTGGTTTTGAATGCTGAAACATCCTACTATGCATTATGGAGTTAATGATGTGAACGAACTCTAGGTTTCAGTATTAATGAGGCCATTTGATGGTTATTAAAGGTGCTAGGAAATTAAAATAAAGTTTTTTAGATGTTAGTATCAGTATTGTTCGTTTTTAGGATATCTATAAGCTAGTGTGCTTTAAAACAGTGACAAAATTTGCATTTAGAAAATATAAAACTGATATAAACATGTAAGGCTTGTAGTTTGTCACTTCTGCCCAAAGGGATGTCATACTTCATACTTCAGTTTCTCATCAAATCATGACCAATCAAATGCTTTCTAGTATTTGACATGCCCCACCCCCTTCAAGACGCTTCACATTTGATGCGCTTGAGCTGAAGCACTTGCAGAGCACTGATAAAACAAAACACTATTGGCTGTTTTGTAAAAAGGGGAGGGGCTACACTATGCCCCACCCTCTCTTCTTGTTTCGGTTGAGATTACGTCAAACATTGAATAAAAATGCACATTTCAAAGATCGACAAAGTTACAAAGCTCAGTCTCCACCAACCAATTCCCAAACTGCCTAAAACAGTGCGTGTTTAGATATTAATTACAATAGATATTTAGATAATACTTGGATATTACTTAGACCTACTTATTAGCATCATTCTGACATGCATCTGGAGGCAGATGCAGTAACAAGGATGCTAAAGATTGCAGCCTTTAGCATTGGGGTGTGAACCTACATTGGTCTCACGATTCGGTTTGATTATGATTATCATGTCATCATTTTGGTTTGATTTGATATCAATGTGAAGAACAATGCATTGTAATGCGTTCCACCAAAAATTGTCAGTTTTACTTCATGCATACAATTTTGTCATTAAATACAAGTAGTCATATACAGCGAGTAAAATAAGCATTGAACACATCATGATTTTTCCCTAGTAAATAGTAAGGAGCTGTTAACATGAAATTGACCCATATTTAGGTAAAACCCCCAAAAATCCAAAACATATAAATAAAACAAAACAAAAAAAATCTGAAGTTTTTATGTGTATCAACAATGACGCAAGACTTTATGACAAGACATTAAGTGTAATTGTGTTTTCTGCAAGGGTTCGAAGAACATTTATTTTCGCTATTCTAGATGAAAAGTAGAATGCAAATGTTTTTATTAAGTTAGCCAGAGGTTATGTTTCAGTGTTGATAATGTCCCAAATTGTCACACACAAACTTCTTCCTGATGGGCATGCTAGAATTCATTGTACTGCGAAAAAGTATAAGGATTATTAGGTGAATTATTGTGTGGTAGGGTTATTATTTGGAGGAGAAAAGGCTTGGATTAGGCAACCAGGTAGCAATTTCAATGATGGGATGCTTAATCTGGCAGCTGTGCTATTTTTGATGATAAAAAGCTACATTTTTGCTACAACTCCAAGATAACTGCTATTCATTTCCAATTAGGCCAATGCCAACTCTGCCCCAGGCCACGCCCCTTAGCTATGATGCAACACCAACCAAGTCTATTTGATTCCAGAGAGCTCTGTTATCAGCAACTATCAGATTTAAAATAAAACCCCATGCTGACTGGCCTGGAATACTGATCGGCACGGAATGGAACGGTTAAGCAAAAAGGAACCATTCGGCCCACCTGATTGGTGGTGGTTTCTTTGGCTAGAGTCATACTCTACTGCGTAAGCTACAGAAATGTAATGCTATCTTCCAAAACACCACATAGCAATTCCAAACCAGGGCTTTGCTTGAACCAGTAGAGAGAATGCTATTTAATGACAAGGAGTTGAGTTTCAATCAATTGAATGAGTTTACTGAAGACAGTGGTCTCAGCACTTCCAACAGAATAAGTCAAGTCAGCAAGACAGCAATAGGCTCAAAAATCAGAAATAACATTAAATTCGTATCTAGTTCTATCGGTATCTAATTTCAGACATGGAGATGTATGGAGATCTGTTCCATTACATAAATTTGGTTATCTTTAACACTTTGTTCTTCGTTTATATGCATGCATCTTAAGTTGTTCAGTTCAGATCACGACTCCAATGAAGTACAGCCTCATCTTTCTGGAATAAAACAGCATATCCACACACAACGTTTACTTATGATTTATAATATAGCATCTAATGGAGCTGTTAAAGGAGATTTTGTCATTAATTATTTACCCTCATTTGGTTCCAGGTCCAAAAGACTATGAGTGAGCGCGAAAACAAACAAAATGAGAAGGATAGTGAAGGTAGAGAGTATGATTTTGATCATAATATGTGTGTTTTGTTACCAAGTACTGGATGAATACCTGGTTTTGGTGCATTTTCTGACAACATTGACATGAACATTTAGACTAAGAATGCAATATAATATAATAAATAAAAAATATATATAAATCAGACAGTTGGAACAAGTCAAGGCTGAGTAAATGATGACAGAATTTTCATTTTTGGGTGAATTATTTCTTTAAATATATAAATAATTTGATATTTATAACTGTAAACATACTGTAGATGGTCTTTAATGTTTTTTAATAATGAAAAACAGCCTTTTTTTCTTTTCTATTTCTTTTTTATTTGTTCTTTTCCCCACAGAATTCAAGTGTAAACAGCATTGTATTTGTAGATTTAGTCATACAATCAGGCCAAATTTAGACCAGACAAAATAATATTCGCTAGTGTATAAATAGTCTGTAGAAAAGCAGAAATTGCGAAATACGAATGACTGCGACACACATTTTCTATTTGGACTTTCCGTCTGTTTATTTTGGTGAAAATTGCCAAGCTATTTTCAGAGGCACTTTGAATTGATCTTTTCTTGGTGAGTCACACACCTGCTGGTTTTGCATTGATCATACACTGCTGCTATTGCTACTTTAAGCCACTGAACTTAACAGATGAGCCCGTGTGTTTGAACCCCCTCTGAAGTCTGATATTTAGAAATACATCCACCGCTGGAGTAATTACTTTTCTTCCCATTTATGTCTCTCTGTAGGTTGTGTTAAAGGAAAAAGAAGATTTAGTATGAGATGAAATATCCGCTGAGCCCTTTTTTTTTTTTCATGCTGGCTGTATGACAGGGATGTATGGTTTCGATAGGCTGCGCTGCTAATGAGGAAAGGAGCTCAGAGGAAGTGCCATTAAAGAGAGCCATCATTTATATCCTTGTGTCTCTGCAGGGCTGATATGCTTTCGCTAACCTCATGGTATGGACGTTTATGAGGAAACTATGCTCCCAATTCTGCTCTAAAAGTAGAAGCACAGATTGAGTTTGCTAATTTACGAAGGACGCATGTGGGAAGAAAATCTCAGATTTCGAAGCTGCAGGAAGATGGGTGGTTTTAAGTACATCAAACTGGATGAAAAACGTTTGTTTGCCCATACAAAAGATGCCTTCACAATGACATTATAGGGTGTTTGTGGTAGTTGCTGGGATATTAGGTGTAGCTAAGGCTAACTGGTTGTACTGTAGCCCGGTTGTTTTGTTAGCACATTGCTATTCAGATGCTAAGTAGGTGACTATAAGGTGCACTGTAAAAAATGCAGGGTTTCACAATTCATAGACAATTCATTCCTGTTGTCCCAACACAAATGGATTAAGTTAACTTAACAAATTAAGTGGATTGAACATAAACAGGGAGGCTTTCAGTGGTTAGCACTGTCGCCTTACAGCAAGAAGGTTGCTGGTTCAAGTCCCGGCTGGGTCAGTTGGAATTTCTGTGTGGAGTTTGCATGTTCTCCCTAGTGTTGGCGTGGGTTTCCTCCGGGAGCTCTGATTTCACATTTGGTATAATTGAATTAAATAAACTAAATTGGCTGTAGTGTGTATGTGTGTGAATGAGTGTGTATGGACGTTTCCCAGTTTCATTCCGCTGTGGTGACCCCTGATGAATAAAGGGACTAAGCTGAAGGAAAATGAATGAATGAATGACTATCTAAGCAAACACTGTCAATAGATTTTGTTTTCCAGTTGCACTTGTTTATACTTTTCACAGAATTTCACGTCACAGTTGCGTCTTGCCTTTGCATGTTCTGGCTGTCACACTGTTCATAAAGTATCAAGTCAACTGGCTCATTCATTATATATCGATCTCCTCTTTCAGTCTGCTGCGATAATGTCTCTATTTATAGACTGTGTAAATGAATAGGACGCTGATATGAAAGAATTACAATCTTGGAGTACAGCTCCATTTATAAAGCACACGTGAGGGGATGGACTCTATGCCATAACCAGAAAGGCTCATGAATCACATTGATTTGGTCATGGCAAAAGTTCTGCCGCAAATATATGACAATCAATTCTATTATGCCGTGTGGCAACAGGCCAGCAATACCATTCAGTAGCTGTGCACATTTGGTTTAGTGACTGCTTGGTCCAGTTTCATATTGTGTTAATTACTTATTTTGATTGTAAGGTTTAAGTAGATTTGATTTAATGTGATTTCATGCAGCTACAGTCCAAAAATTAAGTTACATTAAAAATGCTGATAGTAAAACGCATCAGATCAGTGACATTTTGCAGTAAATGATATATCAACAGAACATCTTTTGTACTTTGGACTCTGAAATCAGAAATTACATGTCTGAGTAAAAGTTTTGAGGGGGAAAAAATAAATCCAAGCTAAATTAAGTTACACTGTAAAAAATGCTGGGTCCCACACAGTTCCTTCATGCTGTCCCAACACAAATTGTTTAGGTTAACTTGAATGGATTGAACATAAAACAATTACGTTGTTCAGACAAACATTTTTGAATCTTAATTTTTAAATGTGTTCACTTTTTTATGCGTAGCAGCTCAATTTATACGGGATCTCTAAAATTTACTTTTCATTTGTTAAAGCACTGTGCGATTTTTAATAATCCTAAACAATTGCAGCATGTCAGACTGCACGAACATGACTCTCATGTTACACTTTAAGACCTCCATCGTCATAATGTCAGACTAAATGACAACCACGATGCGCCAAACAAAGGCATGCAAGAAAACTCACCCGGAGTTTGACGTCATCCATCCGTGACACTTTCAGTATTCTCTATGTGACCTCATGACAATCCTAAACATACTGTAGTTGTAATTTTGCTCACAGCGTGCCTCAATAATAAAACCAGACAAAAACTGTTCTGACATTTCCCCGCTGTGGATAGAAATTGTCACGCCAATTGCATCATCAGATTTGCCGCTCCTATTGGTTCTTGGTTTGATGCTCATCGCAGCTGAAGTCACACTGCAGGAAAGTGTCTGAAATTTTCTGACACTACCAGAGCTTTATTAGAAGGAAAATTTGATGGCAACAGGCATTAAGCAGTTTTCGGTGAATCAGTGAACATGTCAAACCGACAATGAAATTGACAGATTTAAGCCTAAGATTATAAGAATCTTTTAGGATTTCCCATATTTGTCTCGGACGCCCAAATACTGGCTGAAATCACAGTGTGAGTAGGGCTGTAATGGAGTCGGGTTGCAACAGAGGTGAGGATCCTTATGCAGCTTTATTAATCAGAATAGTCAGGCAGGCAATGGTCAAACAGGAGCAAACTGGAGCATATAGGTAATCCGAAGAATGGTCAAAATAACAGGCGAATGGTCAGTACAGGTGTCAAAACAACATGAACAGAAGCAAACAAAAGCTCAAAACATGGCTAGACGAGGCAAGGCTAACACTTAGAATTGCTCACTTACAGTGTACAAAACTCAGCACAGATGTATGTGTGTGTGCTGTGTTTATAGTCTGGGTAATCAGTCCTCACAAGCTTAAGCTGTGTGTTTGCAATCAAGGGGGGATCTGGGCCAGATGTGTGAGTGCAGGGAATAATGGGATTTGTAGTTCATTTCAGTGGCAGAATTGTAGTCCGGGTAATAGTGCATCTAAACTTTTATATGGTAGTCTATGCATGCTTAAAAATAAAACAAACAAACCAAAAAATAATACTGATTTTAAAATGAGTAAATTCCAAAATATTCCAATAATATTTTAAAATCAAACAGCTTCACATGTGCAAAGATAAGTGGAACACAGGTGAATCATATATGAAACACGTGCCAAACTTTGGAAAATGTAAAACCCATGTGATCAGATGTTTCTGTTGTGTCCACATTTGTGAAAATGTTTCACATGAAAATGTTCCAAAACCACAAGTTTCACATGGGATTTTAACATCATTGCAGGTGTGTGAATATGTGTAAATATATTTCTATAGACTGACTGAAAGGTCCCATGAAGTGCTTTGAAATGTGCATTTTTATTTGATGTTTGACGTAATCTCAAACGAAACATGAAGAGAGTCGCTCCTCCCCTTTTATGAAACAACCAATAGCGTTTTGCTTTATCACAGCTCTGCCAGTGAGAGTGCTTGAGCTCAAGCGCATCAAATGTGAAGCATCTTGAAGGGGGCGGGTCATGTCAGATAGTAAAGAGCATATGATTGGTCACGATTTGATGAAAAACTTAAGGTGATGTGAATAAAACCATTGATCTATTTAGGCTGAAGTGACAAACTACAAGTCTTACATGTTTATATCAGTTGTATATCTTCTAAACGCAAATTTTGTCACTGTCCTAAAAACTAACAATACTTATACTAACACCTAAAAAACTTTATTTTAATTTCATTGGACCTTTAAAGGGACAGTTTTCTTTTTTTTCAAAATAGCTTGTTTTGTGTTCAACTGAAGAAAGAATCTCAAACAGATTTGGAACAAGTGAAGGGTTATTATTATATACATTATTGTGTTTATATATGCCTCAAAAATAAAAAAAGAAAGCCATACAGTCATAAGTGACAATATCACACTAACATGGATCTGATAAAAAGAAACAGAAACACATTAGACGTCGTGTATTTCAGTTTATTAGTAAGAGCACGTGTAAAAGTAAAGCTGATGGTGCTGATCAGTGGAAACAGGAGCGAACGTCAGCCTGACACAGACACACACTGACTGCTGCAGTCTGTTGCTCACACTGAGAGCATGAGTTCTGAGCGTGACTGATCACTCGGCTGGCACACACTCCACTTTCACCCACCCGCGGGACACACTCCCACACTGCTGCCAAATAACTTCCACATGGCAAATCCCCTCTTTCTTCATCTTATCTGAAGCACCTCTCACATTATAATAGACTGGCATAATAAGATGCTCAGCCAAAATCTATTTTTATTCATAACCCGTGTCTGCCCCAGACACAAGCGTCACAACGTGGCGCGACTAAAGAATCCACTATGATCAGTGATGCCAGTCATTTTCAACTGAAAACCGATGGCAATGCCAATATTCAATTCAATTCCATTCAAGTTTATGTGTATAGAACTTTTCACAATAATTATTGTTTCAAAGCAGTTTTTCAAAAGGTTTATTACATTACAGTCAAAATCAGAACGGTAAAGGAGTTGTGCATAGGGTGGACAGTATATATAACATAGTTAACCTGTAGTTATACAGTATAAAGTGTCCTAAAGGTGATTGAAGATATGTATTTAACTGTATCCTACATTTATGTGATGCATTGTGTATATACTTTACTAAAAAGATAAATCTTTTAGTATGTCTGAGCCTCAGACATTATCAAGAAGACTATTAGAGAGATTAGGAGCCAGATATGAAAACGCTTGACCTCCTTTAGTGGACTTTGCTACTCTGGGTACATCCAGAAGCCATGATCTTAAAGAGCAGGTTGGATTTTAATATATTTTTTGTTTGTTTGTAGTGTCCAGAGGCCTATTAAGTCAGTGATTAGAGATTTGGTTGAAGATTTTTGTTACAAAAACACATCAATTCACTTCATAAGACATGCGTAACCCCCCTGCATATGGGATTGTTGGAAGTTTATTAACAATTGATTTATTCACAGTTATTAAGTGCTTTTTATTTGTGCTGAATAACCCATTATACATCAAAAATAAAGTGAGTGTAAAAATGGAACCTTACAATAACTGCTGTAGTTATTGGTACGGATGTAAAGGGGAGGAGAATTTACAACGTGCATCGTATCCTCGCTCAGGACTCATGACAAATGTTTTTGTTACAAAAAGACATCGATCTGCTTCATAAGACATGCGTTAATCCCTTGGCGGTGTATGGGTTAGTTTGACGATGGAATTAAGCTACAAAATAAGCCAATATCTAACAGTATTATACAGGATGGAAGAGCCAGCATAAAATTGAAAAGTACTCTGACTGTGTTCATCTGACAGAAAAAATGTCATATACACTGAGAATGCCTTGAGGGTGAGTAAATTATGGGCTAATTTTCATTTTTGGGTGAACTATTCCTTTAAGCAGCTGAATGAGCGATTGCTGTGACCTCATGCTCCGTCAGCATGCTGTGATGTTCCCGTCCTGTCTTCAGTTCTGCCAGTGACGCTGATGTAATGAGCCGCTAGAAAACGGCCGAGGATAAACATGTTTGTTTGCTTTGGGCTTCGGTCCGTTTGACTGAGCTTCATTTCACCCTCTCCTCCTCATTTGACTGGCTGTAATGGTGAACGACAGTGTCCTCGGCAAGTGCTCAGGCCATTCATCTTCATAGATGAGAGAGAGACTTCATCTGCTCGACAGCAACGGCAGCAGCTGCTCTGGTCGCATTAAAATAGGTGTCAACAGAACAGCATGCATTTGACTAATGCTGTTTCAATCTGATGCCTGCTGTCGGACTGACCACCCGTAAACCTGGTACTGCAAATTTCTTTGAATGCATCTCCTTCAATAAATAGTGTCTGTGACAGTCAACTTACACTGGTAAAAGTATTGGTTAATTAACAATTTATCAGAAATGACAGATGGGGGTAATAGCCCACCTAAAAAGGAACAAGTCCTGGCCTCAAGCTGTGTAGACAAATAGCATTCATTCATTCATTTTCCTTCGGCTTAGTCCTTTATTCATCAGGGGTTGCCACATCGTAATGAACCGCCAACTATTACATGTACTGGGAAACATCCATACACACTCATCTACATACATACACTACGGCCAACTTAGTTTATTCAATTCACCTATAGCGCATGCATTTGGACTGTGGGGGAAACCAGAGCACCCGGAGGAAACCCACGCCAACACTGGAAGAACATGCAAACTCCACACAGAAATGCCAACTGACCCAGCGACCTTCTTGCTGTGAGGCGACAGTGCTAACCACTGAGCCACCGTGTCGCCCATAGATGAATAGCATACACTCAAAAAATGACTTTTGCTGCTTGTTCAAACTTATTTAAAATTAATTTAAATTCTTTCTCTCTTTTTTTTTTGGACAACTTATTTGTTTTAAATTCAATCCACTTAAATTTATAAAAACAATTAAGTTCACTTGTGTTGGGACAGCATGAAGTAATTGTGTGGAACCCAGCATTTTTTAAAGTGTATTTTTGCATTGATTCTTGATACTGATTTTTGTTTTGTGAACTTTACCCAAGACAGCTCAGTGAGTTCATCCGAGTGTTAGCACAGGATCAAAAGAGCTAGGTCAGAAGAGGAGAGATGCAGGAACATTTCTCTAGCGGCATGAGGATGGGAAATGATGTCATCTCCCAGCACGAGCTCACATCACGTGCAAAGCGGAACGTTAGTAAGCTACATAAATAAAAACATGAGTTCCTATCAGAGATGCAATGAGACACAGGAGGGCTGCACTTAAATTGTCAAATCACTGCATCCTGAGTGTCCCAGGGTTATCTAGATTTAATCAGCTCTTCCAGCGTCTGAACAAAGATGACAGAATGTGGTAGACAGACTCCATTTTCAATATATTTGGATTGATTTTAGCTAAACCTGATCAACATTGTATCCAAAAGTTAATTTTATTGCCACTGTAGATAGTCAAGTTTCTTTTTTAGTAGCAATGATTTGTTTGCCAACACACAAACATGTTTTTTTAAACTGTTTTCATTGACCTTCCTCCAATTGAAAGCAATTCACCCGTCCGTGTAAACACTGAGATATTTTAGAGAGCTTATAGTAATATAACATTCTAAAAGGTTCCATTACTTAAGGTCAGTTAATGTATTTACTAACATGAACTAACAATTAACAGTACATTTATTACAATACTTATTCATCTTTGTTAATGTTAGCTAATAAAATAAAGCCATTCACTGTTAGTTCTTGGTAACTCACAGTGTGTTAACTAATGTTAACAAGCACATTTTAATAATTCTTTATTCATTCATTCATTTTCATTTCGGCTTAGTCCCTTTATTAATCTGGGGTCGCCACAGCGGAATGAACCGCCAACTTATCCAGCATATGTTTTACGCAGCGGATGCCCTTCCAGCTGCAACCCATCTCTGGGAAACATCCATACACACCCATCCACACTCATACACTACGGACAATTTAGTCTACCCAATTCACCTGTACCGCATGTCTTTGGACTTGTGGGGGAAACCGGAGCACCCGGAGGAAACCCACGCCAACACAGGGAGAACATGCAAACTCCACACAGAAACGCCAACTGACCCAGCCGAGGCTCGAACCAGCGACTTCTTGCTGTGAGGCGAACGTGCTACCCACTGCGCCACTGTGTGGCCCTAATAAATACTATACATGTATTATTCATTCTTAGTTCACGCTAGTAAATACATTAACTATATTAACTAATGGAAATGTATTGTAACGTGTGAGCCTGTAGACTCCACATGCAAAGGAGAATCTCTCATATTAGAGCTGATGTAAAAGGTATACTGTATATGTGATGGGAGATCTGCTGCTAGTGCGAGTGTCAGCTGCAGGTCTGGCTGTAAAAATAGCCTCCATCCCCACGGGAAGCTTCCGCCACAGCAAACATCACATCATACTCCATCCGGGGTTTCCATACGGCTCATTGTGATCATATGACATACATCCAGCGAACTCAAGACTCTCTGGACACATTGAAGTAGAGCTGTGTGATACTGGAAACAACTGGTATTTCAAATGTGGTTTTATTTTATATATTGTAAAATATAAAAAATGAGAGAAGTTTTCATCAGATGATGTAAAGGGGACCTGTTATGCAAAAATCACTTTTATAAGGGATTTAAACACAGTTGTGTGGGAATATTCTGTGAATATAACCAGCTTCTAATGGTAAAAGTGTAATTATTTTTTATAATCACACTTGTTAAAAACAGCCTGCAAAAACACTTTGATTGAGGTTCTTCCTTTGTACTTGTCATCAGAGGATGAAAGCCCCGCCCATTAGTGAGGATCTCTCCCTCATTAGCATAGTACGTCTTGTTTTTGAATCTGCCACTATGCTGATACAGAGGCATTTGTAGCCCCGCCCCCTCTTTTGAAAAAAAGGCTGGGAGCACAATCTCATTTGAATTTAAAGCAACAGTCACCACAAATGGCACAATTAGGATCAAAGCCTAATAGAGGCAGTTTTAAAGAGTAATAAAGCATTATTTGTGGGTTATTTTGAGCTAAAACAACCTCACATACACACTTATTTTACATCTTTTAAGAAGGGGCATAATAGGTCCCCTTTAATAAGTTAAGTTGTGTGTTTGTGCGTCTATATATAGAAAGACTTTACTAAAAGTTTGTATTAGTTAATGTTAGTTCAATCCGTTGTGGTGACCCCTTATACAGAGAATAATTCGTAAGAAAGTGAGTGAGTGAGGCAATGTTAGTTATTACACAGCTGTCTGGAATACTTCTGATTGGTCAGTCACGACATTCCAAGGTTACAACTGTACAATAACACAGGCTCATCTGGGAACTTCGAATCACCTTGAATGTCAGTGAATAAGTTCAAATCCATATACTTGCAACTGGTTGTCTGTCATCTGGTTGTCTGGTTCGACTGTCTAGCGCCGTCTTGTGAGTGAATAATACTTTATTCAGTCAGTTATGTTTCAGTCAGCTTTGCTTTTTAGACTGTTTAGGCTGATTTATACTTCTGCGTCGAGTGATCGGCGTGACCCATGGCACCTGCCTTGTGTGTAGTCATGCATTTATACTTCTGCGTGCTGCGTGGTGTCGAGTTTCTTCGCGGGTGTTTTGTTTTTTCTAAACGCTACCTTAATGTACAATTAGCTAAAACTTGCTCATTCAGAGGCTGGAACCGGCGGACATGCAACAACTTTAATCATAAGGTAAACACAAAACAAAAGTTTCCATCTGGAGCTACTTCAGAGGACTCAACACTTGTAAATGATCAATCTATCAGCTTGCGTCTCTCAGCACCGCTTACACTCTTCACCGCTGCCAAACCTACCAATCACAGAGCTTGCGCTACGCATCATTTTTTGAGAGATGCACATCAGCCACAGCAAGGGCTATGTGTCCGTGCAAAGGTTGCGCCGGACCATATGCGTGCGCTTGACGCAGAAGTATAAATCAGCCTTTAGGCACCATCTTGTGATTGAATAATTCACAAGTTAGTGTATACTCCATCCAGCTTTCTTCCTTTCTGTCAGCTTTGCATTTAATGAAAGAATAACCAAACTATTCCAGCTCAGAACAATGTTTTGTCTATTTTTTGTGTTTTGTGGCAAGTATCCATGTAATAAGAAGGATAAAGTACATCGAGGATGGTTGTTTGTGCAAAATAAAGCTCTTCAGTTTTACAACAGTGCTCCACTTCAGGTTCACTGCCGATAAACCTGTCAGGCTTAATACTGCGATAACAACCTCCTGGATGTACTTTATCACTAACTTAATGCATTAGTTGATATAGTTATTAACATTAGTATACATTACTGTGTGTGTGCATATATGGTCTGTCGTTAAAACTGGTATTACTGGTATTTAAAATTGGTAAGTGATTTTTAAAAGAGAAATTTCCTTATGGGAACATTTTGCTCTATTTTACTTCCAAACCCCAATTGTTGCAGTTTTTATGTAATATGCCTCATTTTATTATTTATGAAATCTCTGTGACATTTATTCTGTGACCCGATAATAATGGCAAACAATTAATAGCGTTTGTCAGTGAAATTCTCACAACCCGAGTACAGGGTCATCACAGCTGTGGCCTGATGCTGCAATTAAAGAAGACGAGCTATTCCTGCCTAATGATGTTTGTCAGACGGGCAGAGGATGTGTCTTTGTTAAAGTGTAGCCTCCAGTCGTGTCTGTACGGCTCTCCGTGTAGCAGTGCTTGCTTTAATTGGCTGTATAGAGAACGAATCTGACTATGATTTAACTGGGAAATGATTTGAAGACTTAAATACATGCGCCTGCACACTTTTGTTTTTTAAGCGCATCATCAGCTGACACAGAGGCAGACTTTTAATTAATCCAAAACACTAGAGTAGGTCTTTAAGGAATATTCTTGGTTATAGTCAACTCAGAGTCTGTGAGCTGTGTCTGTGGCTGCTTTAACTCTTTTGTAAAGGGGTCATGACATTAAGTAAAATATATTTATTTTTTGACACATAACACAGTGCCCTGACTACATGCAACTGTCACACAAGATAAAATGTATCTTTAAAAAGAGTTTTTGTCCTAACCATCCATGATGGCAATACACAAAGTTTCTATTTTAGAAACAGTTTATATTTCGATTTCTACATCTCAACCAAATAATAGTATAAACATTATATACACCAAGCAAGTTCAAATAACTAAAGTCAAGCAAAATATTCATTTTAGGGGAAAAACATCCTGTGAGTAAACAAGAGAGAGTGATGTGGGGCTTAAAAAACAATAATTATTTAACTTGCGCAAAAGATGCGATCAAGGCAAAACGATACCTTTTATTGCTTGTAGTGTGTAGTTAACCTCAGGTGTTGATTATTTACTTTATTCAGTGTTATATATTACCAGTGCGAGTTTTTAAACCATTTAATGTGACATTTATTGCCATATTGAAAGCACCAGCAGATAATTTACCTCGGATCTTAAAAATAAAATAACTAGCGAACATATAGTTTAAATGTGTGTGTGTTAGAACTAACATTGTTCTGTGATTCTGTGAACTGAAACCCACCATCAAATCCTATGTGATCTGATCCTTTCTTTAGTGATGATGCATTAATGTCGGCAATAAGCATGAGCAACATCTTGTACTATAAACTGACAGCATCACTCACTTTCTACTTCACATTGTGGTCACAGATATTCAGTTTGGTTATTGAATTAAAATTAAAATACAGGATATTTCAAAAACTGTACTTGCAGAAAATGCAACATTATAGAAAATAAGTCATTTAAGTTCAGTCACTTTTATATCTGTTGTGCTTTAAACTATGCAGATTGTCAAAGATGCTTTACAGAGAAAATTAAAAAAGTGGTCAGGTATAAAATTTCATTAATGTGGGCCTGTTTGGTTCTGGTATTAAGATGCGTTTTCAGCTATCCAATCAAAAGGGAATGAGACTAAATGCTGGTGTAAATGGTGTCTAAAACATTTAGAGCTTGTACCCTTTCAAGCACTTCCAGCTAAACAACAAATCTAATTACTGTATAGTACTTTGGGGGTTCTTAAATATTAATAAAGTTAAAATGTAGATAATAATGTTCACTATTAAAAATAAAGGTACAAAACTGTCATCCGTTTCAAAAGGTACATGTTTGTACCTGTTATTTGTACCTTCTTCTTCCAGTGACGCTACGGCCCTTGTAGAGCCTTGGCTTCTTCAACCACCCTCCCTCCAGCCTTCCCGATCCAATGCTCGATTTCTCCAAGCATGCACTCCTAGGAAACGTAGATCTTCTTCTACATCGTCTAACCACCGTCTTCCAGGACGTCTCCTTCCTTCTGGCTTTAGCTTGTACACTTTCTTAACAGCAATCTCTCTAAGTGGCCCAGCCATCGTAACCGGTTCCTCTTTATTTCTGTGACCAGGCTTGGCTCACCATATAGGTCTGCCACTTCTGCATTACTCCTTATCCCCCATTCACCTTGGTCACTAAGAAATGCTTGCTTTTGGATGGTTAGGTTATTTGTACCTAACCATCCAAAAGCAAGCATTTCTTATCCCATGTTATTAGTAGATTACATGCATCTTTTCATAATTGGCTCTGCTTATTCATGACGCAATTTGTGCTGATTTATGTGCTGCGTTGGACATTATGAAAATGAGCTGCTGCATCTGTGTTTGTTGATTTATGTCATTCATAAATATTTCCATCAGTGCTTTTATGAGATTGCGTTCTCATGCTAATTTGTCCTGTTTAGTAAATCTGTCCACAAGTATGTAATCTCTGTGTCACTAGTGCCACTAAATGGAATTGCAAAAACAGCGACTCTTTCCAGCGGCAGCATTTGCTAAATTTATAGTCGAATCCAAAATCTCACGCTATTGAATGATTCATTTTATTGCTGAACTGGCCTGATGGAGATATCTGAAAGTGTTTACACTATCCAGAAAAATCAACCTACGAATGCCTCACTTATATCTGCTGCTGTATATTAAGCTATAAAAGGAGAACATGCTGAATTTTATTACACCTCACAGACTTGATGAGCACATAGAAGCATGCTGTGCAGACTGGGGAAGCTGTAGAAAGACACCCGGAGGTCTATTTCCTGTTGCGATACACCTTTTGTTTATGATAGCAACCTGGAAACCGATGGGCGTCAGCATATGGAGCAGATGGATTTAGTTGTTTTTATTCTCACCTTCAGCTGCCGTAGAGACCACCCGAGGACTCGCATTAAGCTATAATGCAGCTTAATATCTGATCTGAGACCAGATCTCAGGACACTTTACATATCACTATGGTCAGCACTGGACCTCATAGGCTGGTCTAGTCCTCTGTTCATCTGCACGTGTCTGTTTTATATGGTTCCTGGATCTGTCGGTTTGCAGGAGGGATGGGCCGCATGCTGTGTGCTGCTGTTCTATGTTTAGCAGCACTTAAAAAGGCCCTCTTGCTGTTTTAGATCATCACAAAAATAGATCCTGTATTGTTTCTCTACTCCCCGGCCAATTTGAGGAAGAGCTGTTTGCTTATGCTGGCATATTCTCCAAATTCTGCCTGTGAGAGAGCATACAAACTGTCAAACAAACAATACAATGCTAATTAAAGCAGTCTGCTATGTGGATATTAAATGTAGCGATAGTGAAAACTTTAGTCTGTTTCCTCACTAGAGTCTGTTCATTCACCTCAGTTTGAGAAATAAAAACAAAAAAAATCAACTCTCACAAATAAAGGAAGGAAGCAGGAACCTGCAAATGTTTTAATAATTTTAATATACAAAATAAACAGAAAACAATTGTGCAGCCACAGCCCCTAACAGACAACAACTGTCTAAACACTACACTATTCCTGTCTCCTTCCACTGTCATCACTCCTCCTTTTATCTTCCCTGAGCTCTGAGTTAGGTATAAATGGAAGTTGGAGCCAGCCTTAAATGGGCAGGATGGTTCCAAATGGGTGGGACTAGAGCTCCAAGTGGGCTGTACAAACCTCCTAGGGCATTAAATTATTTAACATCTTCTACATGACGTGAAACCTATTGTTTCGTTAACGTCTATACCTACCCCAACGCTAAACGTATTCCTTACAGTGTTGAAAAACAGTAATTATTGTTGTACAACATAACAACAATGACACTATATTGGTGTGCACATGCTCAGTAGCTGCAGCTGTAAACCCTTCTAGCCTTGACCCAACCTACTTGCAGCAGAAGTCCCTTCCACTTGGAGGTTTCATAAACTACTTGTGGCATAAGTCCCCCCTCACTTGAAGATCTCCCAACCTACTTGTAGCGTAAGTCCCTTTCACTTGGAGGTTTTTCAACCTACTTGTGGCATAAGTCCCTCCCACTTGAAGATCACCCAACCTACTTGTGGCATAAGTCCCTCCTGCTTGGAGGTCTCCAAACCTATTGCAGCATATGTCTCTTCCACTTGGAGTTCTACCAACCTACTTGCAGTGTAAATTCCTTCCACTTGGAGGTCTCCCAACTTACGTGCAGAATAAGTCTCTCCCACTCAGAGGTCTCATCGCAACCTACTTAGTCGCAACCTACTAAGTTATACCATAAGTCCCTACCACTTGTGTCATAAGTCCCTTCCCACTTGAAGGTCTCCCAACCTACTTTTGGTGTAAGTGCCTCTGACTTGGACGTCTCCCAACCTACTTGTGGCATAAGTCCCTTCCACTTGGAGGTCTCCCAACCAACTTGCAGCATAAATCTCTTCCACTTAGAGTTCTACCAACCTACTTGCAGTGTAAGTTCCTTCCACTTTGAGGTCTCCCAACTTATGTGCAGTGTAAGTCCCTCCCACTCGGAGGTCTCACAACCTACTGAGTTATAGCGTAAGTCCCTACCACTTGTGCCATAAGTCCCTTCCCACTTGTAGGTCTCTATATTTAGGAGGTTCTCTGTGGGACTCTGATGTGGCACACAGGTGATGCTCATTAACACTTGCGCCACTCAGCCCCACCCCATTAACTGCATTTTGTTAACTGAGTCTTATGATTATTTTGTAAAAAATAAAAGTTTAATTGAACTTTTCACATTGTACTAAATATAAGTTATCTTTTTTTCTTATGTTTGGGAGGTATTAAATGGCACAGGACCACCAAGGTTATTTATTTGATAAACTGACAAAATGTCTTCAAAACAGTGTTATGGTTCACTTAGTACATGATTTTGCAGATAAAATACAACCTTTCCTCCAACCTATACAACTGTATTGGTTGTTTGTTTGCCTTAAATTGTGCCATGAGTAAGACATAATGCATTGTGACCTTTCATCGACATAAAAATATGGGATATGTTGCAGACAATCAGAATCTAGGGAACCCACACATTGTTAAAATGTGTATTTGTAAATTGCGTTCAAAAGCGTCTGCCAAATGTGTAAATTCTGTTAACAAAATAGTGGATCATCTGAAAAGTCTACACATTGTGTTTAAACGAAGTTGCAATTTGATCGGTCATACCTGTTATACATCATTTTATGATGACACATGCAACATGACACTTTCATTATTTGTTTACAATGCTTAAAGGTATAGTTCACCCAAAAAGGAGAATTTCCTCACCATTTGCTATTGGTTCTAAGCCTTTAAAAAAAGCAGCTATTGACTTCCATAGTATCGATGGTTGCTTTTTTCCAACATTTTTTAGTATATCTTTATAACAAAGTCAAAACTTTATATTTGAAGAGAAGGAGATAGGAATCCAGAAAACATTTTCTCAACTTTAATAAATAAATAAACACAAATGGGAGCCCCTCGTGGATGACTACTACCTAAACAGAAACCAAAACCAAAGAAAGTGTCCTAAGCCTGGACCTCCCTTGCCTTCCTCAGTCATCACTTCTCTTATACTTCCACACTCCTCCATGGGAGTCGAGACAGGTGTGGTGCACAGATGACGCTCAAAAGTCATGCTATCGCCCCAATGACTGTTGTTTAGGATAAGGGTCAAGTGGGCTTTTAATGCCTGCTTATTCTAAAAGTTGTAAATTCACATAATAAACATTTTTTAATTCATTTCTGTGAACATTTATGAGTTCTGGTTAAACATTATAAAAGGTCTAGAGACTCTAACTTAAACAGTTAGTTTTAGTTGTATGTTTTTGCTCATGTATGCTGTGTGGTTAATGTCAAGATATTTGTTAACAGTATTTTTTTCTTACTTAGTAAATCGTACCCTGATTTGGGAGACCTACTGTATGATCTTCATTGAACTTTTAATAGGCTTCTGGACTTGTTTATTTTAATGCGGAGTAGAGGGTAGTTCTATTATTGGTGGTGTTTGCCAGGACTCGGGCATGTGTACACGGATGGGCCTCCTGGCATGACAGTGTGACGCATGCCATTAAAACCTCTAGCTCTGAGTGTGAGCATGTCACTGGACCAATTAGCCTGTCTCTCTCTCTTACACACACACGCACATACATGCACACACACATACACATAATCTGACAGCTGCCACAACTGTGCCTTTGACATTCACAAAAAGACTAAGAGACAATAAGAGGAACAGGAGGATCATGCAAGAAACAGGTAGACATCTGGGGTCACTCTGATTTGATGGCTGGACAAATTAGATCGATTCCACCCCTACAAGCTGTGAGTCACCACTGTGGAGATACTTTGTTTTCTCTATTAGTTCTGGCACTGTAGATGTCATAGCAATCATTTTGTATGCACCGTATTTCATCATATGATGATAAAAGAGCATCAGTAACTGGCTGTTTTTATCCGCAGCTCCAATTCTGGAAGTATTTTTGCCATGCACTTGATTCATGAGTGTTTTAAAAAAAAAAATTGTGAGTTCTTAGCCAAATTGACCCGCTGTCAGATTTATCACATTATAATATCTGTTCAAACAAAAAGTAATAATAATAATACAGAGTATATCTGTTGCCTTAAAATTAAGTACACTGAAAAATGATTCATTGGTTTTACAGATTTTTTTTAAGGTAACTGGTTGCAAACAATTTATATGGGCTGATTTTAAACAAATTAAGTTTAAATTAATACATTTAATTAATACATTTTATTTGTTTGTTTAAATTCAGCCCATATAAATTGTTTGCAACCCGTTACCTGAAAAATATTTAGTAAATCCAACGATTCATTTTTTTCAGTGTAAATTAACTATGTGCATACTTTTAAAAAATACGTTAAGTCAACTTAATAGTTCCAAGTTACAATGGGTTTACTCACTTCATTTGAAGAAAAGACAACGTGTTGCTTTTAAGTCAATGAGTTTACTTAAGTAAATTAACAAATTGCTTTTTACAGTGTGTCAAACTACGGAAAAGTGATGTTGTGTGAAAATGCTGACGTTATGTGCATGCAAATTAACTCTCATTCAATTGAACTACTAGTTCAGTCTGATGGCATGTGCAAACACTTGATAACCAAAACAACAACAGCATAAGACGTGACTGTATGTACACAGGGAGCTCATCCATAATACAGCATTTTTAGTCATTTTTAAATAGATCTATGTGAACAGGGGTCATTTCGAAAACATTGTCATCCATACTCAAACTCAACAAAGCAGAAATGTGCTGCAAATACAGAAATGCACTGAAAATTTCACAGACCATGGGAATGTTTCAAAAGGCTCCCAAAAGTGATGACCCGACAGCACATTTCATCATTTAGTTGTGTTGTGAGGATTTGTAGGGTGTTTTCATAGTTGTGTTTACATTGTGAGGATTTGTGGTGTTTGTGTGTGTGTTATGATGGAGAAGTTTTCATTATTGTGTTCTTTCTAGGCAACTTTTCATTTGAAAAAATGCTGGGTTCCACACAAGCGGTTTGTGTTGGGACAAGATGAAGGAATTAAGTTAACTTATTAGTTATTACAAATTGAACTGGATTGAACATAAAACATCTAAGTTGTCACCTAAAAAACTCAAGAATTGTGTTGTTTCAGCTCATTTTAAATAAGCAGTTCAACCAAACAACAAACGTCATTTTTTTGGAGTGTAGCTTAGCATAGATCGCTGAATCGAATTACGCCATTAGCATCTCGCTCAAAAATGACCAAAGAGTTTTGATAATATTCCTATTTAAAGCTTGACACTTCTGTAGTTACATTATGTACTAAGACTGATGGAAAATGAAAAGTTGCTATTGTTTAGACTGATATGGCTATGAACTATACAGTCATTTTGGTGTAACAATCAAGGACTTTTGGCTGTAGCAGGTGAAATGGTTCAGTTAAATTCAATTCAATTTGTATAGCGCTTTTCACAATAATTATTGTTTTAAAGCATCTTTACAAAAGGTGCACATCAGAAGAAGGTTGGTTAGATAAACAGGAGCTAGACTATTTAAAGCTTTATAGGTAAGAAGCAATATTTTATAATCAATACGGAACTTAAGAGGCAGCCAGTGTAAGGAGGATAAAATTGGGGTGAAATGGTCATATTTTCTTGACCCGTTAGAAACTCTGAAGTTTATTCATAGCAGATGCTGGGCAACCAGTGAACATAGCATTAAAGTAATCCAGTCTAGAAGTCATAAAAGCATGAACTAGCTTTTCTGCATCTGAGATGGATAGCATGCTTCGTAGCTTAGTGATATTTCTCAGATGAAAGAAGACTAATATAACACCCAGATCTTTTACAGCAGAGCTAATACTAACATTGCATCCCTCTAATTGCAGGTCGAGTTGTGAGATCTGATGTGTACTGGATTTTGGCCCAATAAGTATGATATTACAATTATTACACAGTGCCTGAAAATCAGCTAACTTGCATGCATTCTGGTTCAAATAGATACGGTCCAAAGTAAATAGGTAAATAGCCATGGTACAGCAGCAATGTTGCTTAAAAAGTTCTTTAATGTGTTTAAAAATGGTAAAACTCAAGTGTATAACATTTTAGGGGAGTTGTAAAATGAGCCAATTAAAAAAGAAAAAAAGTGGAGTAATTCTTTAAGTTGCAGCTCATTGAGCTCTCTAAGCCAGTTCACATGCACAATATGTTTTAGAAGCCTGGGTTACTTTCTATCAGTGGAGACGAAGCTCCTTTATCTAAACGAGTTCCTCCATTCCATGTCTTAGTCAATCAAACAGTCTTTGGAACTGTCTCTCTCTGATTAAAAGTGAACAGCGTGAAGGTGTTGTAGAGCCACTGAAACCATCCAGTGTCCTCCCAGCGGCTCAGATCTGCCGGTGTCTGTGCGGCGATGTGTCTGTCTGGCTTTAATTAGGATAGAGTGTTCCCAGCTGAAGCTCTCACCTGCTCAATACCCGCTCTATCAGAAGACCCTGTCTCTTCCTCTCAGCGTGGGCCACAGTCTGTTTCTCTCATTTTAGGCAGAAGCTGTTATCAGTTGTGTGATTCCTGAAGCTTTTTATTGGAGGAATTGACTGGAGCTCAAGGGGTCAGTGCCCGGAGTGCATTGTGAATAATACCGAGAGCGTTTCTTTACTGCAAGATATGCTTGATCTTGGCTTGGCTACAGATGAATACATGGAGAATAAATGTGATTTTAAAATGTTTAAGACACTTATATCTACCATATAAAGTGGTTAAACAATAACTTTTATTTTGGTTACAGTGACTAGATTGAATACATGATGCATTTTGAAAGTATTTATTCAATAAATTATGTAAAAACTGTTTGTTTCAAAATGCTTCTGCAATTTCACAACATTTATTCCTGTCTAGAATTGCATTTTTTTTTTTTTTGCCAGGATCTTGTATTGATGATGGTAGAGTCTGAACACTGCACATGCTTCTCCAGCACATCACAAAAATAATAGGGGTTAAGGTCTGGACTCTGGAGTGGCCAATCCATGTGTAAAAATGATGTCTCATGTTCCCTGAACCATTCTTTTACAATTTGAGCCTAATGAATCCTGGCATTGTCGTCTTAAAATATGCTCTTGCCGTCAAAGAAGAAAAACATTGAAACACTGGCACATTATTGACTTAGGTTAGTGTTTTAATTATATGTAAACATGCTTATGACATAAAAAAATGTAATTATATTTTTAAATAGACAATGCAAAATTGTCCTGTGTCTCACATAAATTTAACAATTCATGTTTTTCAAAGTTGTTTGTCCTGTGAAATTATATATTTTGTGTTTACTGTATATATTCTTAATCAACAATCAACAAACCAATATATGCGAATGAAGATTGATTTCTAGGTTAATGTGATTTCACCATGTAGTACATTTTGCTGGATTAACATCTATTGACCCTTTAACAACATTCCAATCAGCAAATCAGATTCAAGGAATAAGTTTATAGTTTATGTGAAGTTTAGGCTTGTAGTTAGAGTCATGTGTTTCTATTGTTATCCAACTATTAATCCCCCCTGATTTGGGGAATAATTTACAGTCAGGGTTAAATTTAAGGGCAGGGATTAGACATGAATTACATTTACAACAGGAATGATGTTCCAGGATCAATATAGATGTTAATCCAGAATCACAGGGCCCTACCACATCCACCAGTCTTCTATCCCTCACAGCCTAGTTTTGAAATCATCATGGTGGCAAGCTGAAAAAGGTATACTAGAAGCATAAAAAGCAGATATAGAGCCTCTTCTCTCTAAAGATGGATTTGTGTAAGTGTTCTACTGTTCTGTGCTTCATTAGGGCTGACATCACAGCTGTTCAGCTCAAATATGGAGGCTTCAGCACTTCATAGCTTGTTAAGTGTGTGTTGGAGTGGATCGGTATTGAGCTGAGGTCAACATGTCTGCTTTGGGTCCTGGACTGCAGTCATGAAACGCTCAGGGTTCAGATATCGAGGATTACGATTACACACTCATACATTTGACCTATTGTTTTGTGAAGAATAACCTCTAGATACTGAATTAATTTTCATTTTGAATTCAGCAAAGTGAGTCTGTCTTTAATACAGATATTAATTGCGCCTTGGCACATGCAAGGAGATCTGTGCCAAAACTGTCCCCGTTTGAAAATTATACAACAGAGGACCGTTTAAATCAATTCAGCTCATATGCTGAACCTGCTGAACACAGCAATAAAGCTTGCAGCCTTGCCTCCCAGTGGCTCTTTGCTATTAGTAGAAAGTTAGTTCTTTGTCTTTATTGACACAGAAGAGGCTGTGTACATCCTGTAATTAAGCAATGAGGTATGTGCAATATAGGATCTGAATTTGGATCACTCTTCAATGTAGGATCTGAATGGATCTGAATGGATCACTCTTCCAAAATAAAGTCTCCACTTTTTGACTCTGTTCCAAACGCTATTAAGGGTGGCTTGCTGTGTGCTTTGAGTGGTTTGCTTTCACTTTTGAATCTGCAATTATGGGTACTTATACTGGATGTAATGAGACTATGGCCATATCAGCCTAGAAAATATCAACTTTTCATTTTCCATTGGTCTTAGTACATGATTTAATTGCAGAAAAGTCAAGCTTTAAACTAGAAAATTATCAAAACTCTTTTTTTTGAGTGAAATGCTGATGGTCTAATCCGATTTAATGATTTATATATGTACACACTCATACATTTGACCTATTGTTTTGTGTGTATGTATATGAATGAAAGAAAATGAATGAATGAATATATATATATGTATATATATATATATATATATGTATATATATATATATATGTATATATATATATATATGTATATATATATATATGTATATGTGTATATATATTCATTCACTCATTTTCATTTCGGCTTAGTCCCTTTATTAATCTGGGGTCGCCAGATTAATGTTTTACGCAGCGAATGCCCTTCCAGCTGCAACCCATCTCTGGGAAACATCCATACACACCCATTCACACTCATATACTACGGACAATTTAGCTTACCCAATTCACCTGTACCGCATGTCTTTGGACTTGTGGTGGAAACCGGAGCACCTGGAGGAAACCCACGCCAACACAGTATATATATATATATATATATATATATATATATATATAGTCTTATATTTCCTCTGCAAAATGATGAAAGACAAAAATAATAATAATAATAATAATAATAATAATAATAATAATAATAATAATAAAATATATATATATATAGTCAATTTAATGTCAAAGTACTTTGCATGATGCTTACAGTCCTAGTCTTAATCAAAACATTTGCAGACCACAGAGAGTTTTTTCCTTTTTAATGCAAAATTATGAAAAAGAATCGAAAGAAAAGAACAAAACAAAATTATTTAGTAATTTCAAAGATCCTTACAGTCTACAACAGGAACATAACCACAACCCACCAAAGCATTTTCGAAGCAAATGCATATACTACATAATTTGAAAATTGAAAAAAAAAAATTGTGGTTTTTCCTTAAAATAATCATATACTGTATGTTCTCTTTCTCCCACTTTGTCTCCTGTACAAATGCACACACGTACACTGTAGTACACTGACATAGAAACATACATGAAAAACACTCACAGATGTAGCAGAGAACATCGGGGTCATGGTTACATTTTCTTCTGTCTCTCTCTGGCCATAATGCTACCTCTGAAATCAGAATGTCATAATGTGCACGTGAAAACCAACTGAGAGTTAAACAAAAGGGTTCATGGGAATATTTAAATCATATCTTTGTAGCAGCTTTTAAACAAGTGTTTCAAGTATAATACAAGATCTATTCTCTTTACAAATAGTTGTTGAAAGCAACAATGCTTAGCATATAATAATTACTGAGAAATTGTGACATGCCAGAACAAAACAGACTTTTATTTTGGTTATATGTGTTATATATATTTTTTATGTGTTACGTATTGTTTCATAATTGTACAAAATTCAGTACTTAGCTAGATTTATTTGATTGATTTCTTAAACTTCAGCTAACTATTCATTAAATGCAGAACCTGTGTCTAGGCCTGTCGATATCTATTTTTTGTTGTACGATATATTCCACCAAAATATATTGCAACAAACAATACTATTGCCATTTTAAGGCCATTTTATGCCACTCACTATATAATGCCAGAATGACAATATAATATCATCACAATGCAAGTAACACTCTTCCAAAGAACACATCATATTTTATTATTAAGAATATTTCATTTAATTATAGTCATTTTAACAATTTAATAATTAGGCATTGGAATCAGAATATGAAAACACATGTCCTAAATAAATAGTAATAAATGTTAACAAAAAAAGTGTAAGGTAAACAGTAACAGAGGCTTCGATATCTGCTACCAGATCTATTTTCAGACCCCAACATGAAAATATACTAAATTAATTTATAAAAACTATAGTGTTTTTTAACCATACTGATACTGACACCTTCAATAGAGATGAGAGATAGAAATGTTGCACAATCAGCTACAATGTTGCTAGAATTGTTTTTTTTTATGTATGGGCGATATATATTGCATCACCAAAAATGGTTGAGGTCATGTCCATGAGTTGTGCAATAAGTCCATGTATTAGTTATTGCGACAGGCCTACCTGTGTCACTATGTTGCCCATATTTTCACAATGGTTTAAAGCATTGATGGCATCTTTTAAACCTTCTTAAAATGTATTTTCATTGTACATTGCTAAAAATGTAAAAAAGATAAATACATTAAAACATGTAACCTTTAATGTAATACCTTAATGTATCAAAGCAGCCATACAGATGACTTAAGAACACTTAACAGAAAAAAATGTACTTTTACTGAATGTAATAACCATTTAACCTTTATATCTACTTGTGTATTTTTACATGATTTTTCCAGCTATTTTTCCTTATCATGAAGGTACAGTTTTATCATTTCCATCTTCTCTCTCTATTCTCCACAGTGTTTGCCCATCCCAGGACATGGATTTGTGCTGGACAAGTATAAATGTCACTGCAAAAGCGGCTTTTATCATCCAAGCAGAGTTGCAGTGAATGGCTTTAAAAGTAAGTACAATGCTAAAGCGTTATGGATCAATGTATGCATGTTATTTTTAAAGGTCCAGTGAAATCAAAATGAACATTTTTTTAGATGTTAGTATCAGTATGTTAGTCTTCAAGGATATCTATAAGCTAGTGTGGTACAAAACAATCACAGAATTCGCATTTAGAAGATATAAACCTGATATAAGCATGTAAGGCTTGTAGTTTGTCACTTCCCCCTAAATGGATCAGCGTTTTTGTTTCTCATCAAATCTTGACCAACCAAATGCTCTCTGGTTTCTGACATGCCCCGCTCCCTTTCAAGACGCTTCACGTTTGCTTTGCATTTGATGCGCTTGAGCTCAAGCACTCTCACTGGCAGTGCTGTGATAAAACAAAACGCTATTGGCTATTTTTAAAAAGGGGAGGAGCTAATCTATGTCCCGCCCTCTCTACGTTTTTCAGTTGAGATTATGTCAAACTTTGAATAAAAAAATGCACATTTCAAAGCACTTAACGGCACCTTTAAAGACAAAAATGAACAAATGAAATATGCAAATATAGCAAATGTTTTGTAAGTACACAAAGTTACTTGATTTTGCTTACAAGATGGAACAGAACACAATCTGAAGTTTGTATTAGTTGTTCATATTCTTGGACTTCAATTATTTGTCAAATATATGATAGGGTCCTACAGTTTTGCTTATAAAAAATGTTTCTATTTTTATTAGTGTTTGTAAATGAATATGTTAATAGCATTAATTACTTTGTTCATTGTCATAACTGTGCCTTGTTTTAAATGATTCAGTACTTTTTGCTTGTCTTCAGGTTATAAATATACTTTAAATCCCAAATATTCAGCGTGGAGCCACTGCGCCTTAGATGCAATATCATTCGTAAATATTTCATTTACCCACTCAGACATGCACAAAGAACTTTTTGAGTACTTAGCATGATGTCATTTTCCACTTCAAGATTGCGTCGTCCCACAGTGAGAACTCCAAAATATGGCATGCACCAACTCACAAACACACCCAAGTGTAAAAGAGAGATGCATGATCAACACTATGGTGGTTAAGTCTGGCCCTCAGCAGGGGTCCTGCACAGTTGACACACACATGGCCCTCCTCCTCAGCTCTCTGAACAAAACATATTCATACTGCCATCATCCAAATCAATGAAGCTATAGACCATGTCAATGTGGCGATGTCATTAGCCCATAAACACTTCCTGCTTGATGTTAAACTATTTCATAACCGTTACAAGAGGCAATTCTTAACATAATAACAGCGATCATAACATTATTTATCAATATATGGACCTTTTTGGATTCTCAGAAGCTATGTAATTTAAAAATGTAAAACAGGAAATACAATAGGACCATAGTTATAGTTTACGTCCCTCAAAATGGTCTATATAGAAATTAATTGTACTTTGTTTTAAAGGAACACTCCCCCTCTTTTGTAAATAGGCTTATTTTACACATCCTCTTGTGTTAAATGGTACCTATTATGTGTCTGATGTCCCAAGAGTGTGTATGTGAAGTTTCAGCTCAAAATACAAATAATTTTGTAGAACTCTTTGAAACTGCCTCTTTTAGGTTTTGATCCAAATAGTGCCGTTTTGGTGACTGCCGCTTTAAATTCAATGGAGATTGTACTCCCAGCCATCTTTTTTTAACTTATCTTTGGCAGGTATGGTGTGAAAACTGTAATGGGCGGATGACTACTTCTCATTTAGGGCTGTTTATGCTGATGACGTTGAGATTGTCACTAATGGGTGGAGCTTTCCCCTCTCTGATGGCATGTACAAAGGGAGAATTTCAATCAAAGTGTTTCTCCAGACTGTTTTTATGAAGTGTGTTTATAATAAATAGAATTTATTAATTTCTACCATTAGAGGCTGGCTATATTCACACACTCCTGTCTTCCAACCCCCTTATAAAAGTAATTTTTCCATTATAGGGCCCCTTTAAACAGTTTTATCATTTTTTTAATCTATTCAGGCGATCTCCAGATCACTTTTAGCGTAGCTTAGCATAAATCATTAAATCTGATTAGACCATTAGCATCTAACTCAAAAATGCTTTGGTAATTTTCCTATTCAATAACTTCCTGGGTAAATTATAGACAACCTGAAATTTTATATAGAGTGTAGATGGTGAATGACAATAGGTCATTTAATATACATGCTAGTCTTGCTGTGCTATTAGAGTTTCTCTGAAACCCAGCACTTTCCTCAGTTCTACCTATCTAGATCTGGCCATCATGTTGCAGCAAATAGTAAACATTCACACTTCAAGATTTGTTAGGGAACTGTTAGGTTTAATTGTTATTTATTTAATTATTAATTTATGATTTATGCATAGTTTATATCTGTACAGTGTTATTTCCATTTAAACTCATTTAACAGTAATTTAAAAAATAATTTAAAGCAACTTTTCAAGTGTATTCAACAATTGTTAATTATCCCTTTTGATTACATATTTCTACAACAAAATTAATTAAATTCCATGTTATTATAATTAATTAATTTAAGGTGCAAAGGGAATATTGCTGACTCTTTTAGCTGACTGACATCTAGCCCTTTCCATTGCGTTAAATAAATTAGTTACAGCACAGTTAAGACTTTACGCATACAATAAAATACACTGTAAAAAGCAATTAGTTCATTCTTTTATTCATTTTCCTTCAGCTTAGTCCCTTTATTCATCAGGGGTTGCCACAGCGGAATGAACCGCCAACTTACCCAACATATGTTTTACACAGTGGATGCCCTTCCAGCTCCAACCCAGTACTGGGAAACACCCATAACTTAATTTACATATAATAACATAATTTAGTTTATTCAATTCACCTATAGCGCATGTCTTTGGACTGTGGGGGAAACCAAAGCACCCGAAGGAAACCCACGACAACACAGGGAGAACATGCAAACTCCACACAGAAATGCCAGCTGGCCCAGCTGGGACTCAAAGCAGCGACCTTCTTGCTGTGAGGCGACAGTGCTAACCACTGAGCCACCGTGTCACCCGCAATTAGTTACTTTACTTGCTAAATGTGAGTAAACCCATTGTAATTTGAAAGTTCACTTAACTTTATAATTGTGCACATCGTTGCTTAATAATTTTAAGGCAATGGGCTTACTCACATTTTTAAGTAAAGTCAACTGATTAATGCTTTAAAAGCAACACGTTTACCAACTTTTTTAAGTAAAGTTAACTAATTGCTCTTTGCAGTCTACAACCTTTATTTTATTGAAGAAATACAGCACTTTATCTCCTGAAAATGATTCAATAATGCAAAATAACCCAACAGAATGATCCAAAAGGCTCAATTCAACTGTTGGATGGAGAGGAAAAAATAACAGCAACTTTTAGAAGTAGTTCACAATTGCTCTATATAATCTGCCAAGACCAAACACATTACTATTCATTAACATACTGAAACAATTTCAAGATTTGCCAAGATTTAACCCTGGCTATGTAAGGCAACTTAAACTGAATAGTTGTGCCATGAGTTTGTGTTTGTGGTGAAAGTCCGAAAGCTTCATTAGATTTAGAAACAGGCTGTGAAGCTATATATTCGCACCATACTGTGCAGAGAGAAGTGGAGATGCAGACAGACATGTGGACATCACCACAGGTCCTCCATCTGTGATATCTGCTCTCTGGCTGTCCTCCAGTGATCTCCGATAAGTGTGTTTCTGGGAGAAGTTGGCTGTGTTCTGTGCATTTCTCTGTTATCTGCTTTACCAAACCGCCATCCCTTCAGCTTTTTGATTATGTAATGCTGGTGTTTCCCGTCTGGCCATCATAATCACAGTTTATTTTAAAAATACAGTAGTCTCTGGTGAGTAGACATTCCCAGAGCTGATTATATTTCACATTTAACCACTATAGATACATACATCAGACTCCAGAATAAGTGTCTGTCAGAAGGGTGCTCTCTGTGGGCAATGAGAAGCTGAACAGCCGCTAATGGGCTGGAAATCCCATCTCCGAAATCATACAAACACATTTTCAAATATACACTATGCAAATGTACAGACTGCTTATTTGAAATCTAGTTTTAAAAGTACACCATCATATGGTACAACAGCGACAGTATTTGTCAGACTGTAGTGTTTATTTCTCTGCTTGGCACTTGCTGCGGACGGAGTGATACACATGGATGAAGAGGCTGATAAGTGCTGATACTAGTAGAATATCACACCGCTTTCAGCCAATCAGATTCGAGTATACAGAACTGTTGGATATTTATGCCTAGTTCACACTGCAGGAGTTTAAGCCAGATTTAACTCTGATTTGCAATTTGTGTTCGCCAACAGATCAGGCTGTGATCATGTAAAAATCAGCGGGTGATCAGAGCCCTGCAGCTGTCATTTGGGGACTGGACAGAACTGTTGGATGAAACTGTTGTTGTCATTCCATGTAGTGTGTGACCCCCCCATCTTGTGGATCATTTACATAGTGTGTGTACACAATCAAGTCATATAGTCTGAACAGCACAGTAATCTGCTGTTGTTTAAAGTCATGTAGTGTGAACTAGGCTTTAGTTGCCTTGGTTTTTGATCAAGCCCCCACTTGTTTCTATGGTTACTGATTGTGTTGATCACCTGTTTCTAGTTTAGTTCTTGTTGTCTCAGTCATTAAAGCTGCAGTCACACTAGAGTTTGAGCATGCAACATTTTGTATGACAGTCTGCAAGAGGGGGCAGGATAAAACAAGATGACGTCACGCTGATAAAATGAGCAATTACTCTATATTTTAAATTTTCTGTAAAGATTAGTCATGTTTTTATCTTCTATTGGTCTCATGTGATCACATTATGCCAAATTGCAAGTCAGAGTTCACCAAGCTTAAACTTTGAAATGACATTTGAAACTTGTCGCACAAGCTTGTGTATGAGCATGCGTATGGAAGTCTATGGGGCGAAAAGTGCAGTTGGACTGTGGCTTAAAGGTGCTGTATGTAAGTTTTTGACTTCTAAAGCATAAAAATACCATAATATATTTGCAAATATTTAAGAAACATGCCAAGTGAACATTATTGTTTATCTAAAAAGCTATGCTAAAGTCAGTTATTCTGCTTTGGAAATGTGAGTTACGTGCCAGAACACCTGTCTTTGTTTTGGTTCTTTTAACCCGCCCACTGCGAAATGAGACGCAGATTCAGAGTTCCACATGAGGTGGTTATCAATTAGCAAATAATATAAATATTATGAACATAAACATTAGGTGAGCAGGTTACATTGTAACCCTGTGTACTAACAACACGCTACGTGAGGAGATTTGCAGTGTTAAGCAGTTGGGCTGTTTGCACCAGATGAAACACGACAGAAATTTAAATACAGCCATTCAGAAGCACAGAATAATGCACTTACTGCACTCCAACAAAATGGTAGGGTTTATAATCGAATTAATACATATTAAACCTCTCTAACATTCTTAAATGTAGATGCTGAATCACTGATATGTCTTGGTTTTGAGTCACAGTTCTAAAGTTCAATTTCAAACGGTTTATTTTATTTTCAGGATCTGAGGTGAACTATCTGCTGCTGCTTTCAGTAGTATGGCAAAAAATATGATGTAAAATGGCATTCAAATTCACATTGTTAGCGTTTAACACTGAATAAAGCACATGAGGTGTAGATGAGGTAAACATTGACAGTTTATCTTGTTGTTCAGCTGCAAGAAATGCAAGCCGTTTCCAAAATCTAAGTTTCAGGTGTTGTGAGTTTTCACAGACTTCAACAGATTGTAAAAGATCTTGATGGTTTGGTCGGTCTCGTCTATAAAACCTGATCTTTAATTGGTATTTTATATTGGATTCAAGTCAAGTGATTGGCCTGGCAATTCAACAGCTTGATTTTCCTTCTCTGAAAGCATTTGAGAGCTTCTTTGTCTGTGTTTTGGATCATTGTCTTGCTGAAATGTCCACCCTGGTTTTATCTTCATTATCCTGCTAATGTAGATGTTGGACTGAAGCAGCTAATATTAATATACAATGAAGAAGGGCAGAGGGTTGCTGAAGAACTACTGAGAAATTTCAGCTGCTGTCTGGGCCTTCACTGCCTTTCTACACCTCCCTTTCTTCATGTGTTCAATACTTTTGTCCTGTGTCATTTCATTTTATTACGTATAACTTAATTTGTAAACTAATTAGATTTGTTTTCTTTACATATATGGATTTTTTTGGTTGTTACCAACATCGGGGGAAAATTTCAAGTCAACGGCACCTTTAGAAGGCACCTTTAGAAATGTTTTCTGAGAAAAAGGGTGACGTGTTCAATATTATTTTCCCCGCTGTAGATAATAAACATATTGATGTTGTCTAAAGTATAGATCTTTGTTTCAATACCGTCTCAACTCATACAGTACATTATCTATCTAGACTACAATGCGATTTTGCTTAGTCATTCAGGTACTCAGAACTCACCATTTATAAAAAAAAAATAAACACTTAAATCACATGAGAATGTTTCACACGAATGTCGCTTTTGATTTCAAGTGAGTGTGGATGAAAAAAGTGGAACATTTGACCCCAAACTACAAAGTAAAACTATTGCCTAGCATGAAATTGTCATTTTGAAAAGATGTGTGATATGTAACCGAGGCAGAAACAACTGGTGCATCAAAGTAGCAGCCCAGATGGTGTGTACACACCCATCCACCCTGGCTAGCACATGAAACGCTGTGAGATGCCTGCTGATGAGACCACCAATGACTGAAAGGGGAGGGTGGGCTGGACCGCTTTAAATGTCACATCTGTGCTGCTACTTTTCACAATAGTTTTTTTTCTTCTTGGTGTGATCATAATATATGCAAATGTATGTTAGTTAGACACAGCGATTGCAAATAAATGCAGAGTTGTTTGAGGGAACATCATGTGACGTTATTTAACACTTGGTCTTTTTCCAGGGAAAGCAGGAGGGAAGGGGACCGAGGGTTTGTCCCATCACAGGGATGTTCCAGAAACTTCCAGTCACTGCCTGCCCTGCCAGGAAGGCTGTTCTTTCTGCAAGGACGATACGCCCTGCGTGGCCCGGGGTGATGGAGCCCTGCGCATGGCGGTGCTCTCCTTCCAGGGCCTGTGCATGCTGGTGGATTTCATCAGTATGGTGCTGCTCTACCATTTCCGCAGGAACAAGGTGAGCGCGTGCTGCCGGAGGGAGCTAATTAAGATGGCAACTGTTTCCATGAGGCACATCCTGTTCTTATTGACACTGGGGTATTTCCATGCTGAGTTACATTACAGTTAGTCGTTTGCGTACTAACTGGGAATGTCCAATATCTTTAACTGCTATGTGATATTTTATTCACATTGAATGAGAAGTTGGCTTGTAGAATGACTGGTCACAGTTGACTTCTATAGTTCATATTTCTCTACTGTCGAAGTCAGTGTTGGTCATCAATGGTTTGCATATTAATAATTTTCGAAATATCTTCAGGGTTGCACAAGTTGATCGTAAGTTCTTTCTTACACTGGAACGTAAAGTCCTTACTAGGGGCTTAATAACTACTAGCTAGTTTGTAACTAAATTTGTTCTCACTTCGGTTGCACCACATGTTCTTAAGGCAAACCATAGTTAGTAGGTCGTAAGCTCTCCGTAAAGTCATGCATAGTCACATTGAATGACATAATATCCAATAAAACGCATTTAAATCATTAAACTGCTTTAAAATTCTGCAACTAATGCATCTATATAAATATATATAACTCTCCTATGAAAATGAAATGATAAATTAAATTTTTATAGCATATTAAATTACAGTCAGCCACTGATAACAGACGGCACACACACCTGCATCGCGAGCCGTGAGTGCACCCGAAATACACATGAAGTCATCAAAACATTAAACTTGATTTTTTTTATACCCTACACATGAAAGAGAAAACAAGCAGAGAGAATACAATTAACAAATTAACACAAAACACTCCTTGAAAGAAAGTTAAACTCTTCTTTCACAAACCGAAACAAATGCGAGATTTGGGAGGAAACTAAGGCTGTGAGTAGAGGGAGATCTTGATTATTATTGCGAGCTCCTTAATGTAAAATAATCTCGCGGTCATCTCTTTTCTACTGTTATGCATGGGGGAGGCTGCCGTAAATATTTAATTGGAACGTAGCGTTACGTTTCAACTATGTTCAGTGGTGCAACAAAAAAATATTTAGTAATGCGAAAGTTGTAACTTAGTGTCCCTTTAAGTCACAACTAGGCTTTTAATCTACAATGCTGATGCAACCGGCCCCAGAAGAAGAAAGAACCCATACAGGATCAAGTGGAGAGTCTTGAAAATGTGAAACAAAATGAAATATTGATTTACAATCGTTTGAATGGAGATAATAGCACAATAGAAACAGTTATTTTATATTATATATATTTTATCATTTAGAATGTTTTGCATATCAGTTTTATAATGAAATGTTCAATCCAAAAATAATACTATTCTGTCACTTTATTAACCCTCATGCCATACCAAGCTTAACTGACTTTCATTCATTTTTGGAACATAAATATTTAAATTAGATCCTTATTATATTTGTCCATCCACTGAATATATATATATATATATAGACTTGACTCAGTGCAGTGATAAAAAATATATTTGTTTTATAGTTTTATGATCAACATGTCTTCCTAAATATATATTATAGTAAACTATAAGCATAATATGCATTCAAAGAAAACTTCCAAGTATATTTGCAGTATAAAAGCATTTTAAAGTGTACTTTCTTAAACTATAAATGTTACTAGTAGCCATCCGTTTTAATTAGTAAACTATCAAACTACTACTACTACTACTAACCATCAAACTACTACTGCAAAAACCAACAACAACAACAATAATAATAATAATAAGTTTTGGTAACACTTTAAAATAATGGTCCATTAGTTAATGTTAGTTAGTGTCTTTACTAACATGAACAAACTATTAGTAATACATTTATTATGGCATATTTATTAATGTTTGTTAACGTCAATGTTATTAATATTATGTTAGTTCACGTTAACTCACGATGCATTAACTAATGTTAACAAGCACAACTTTGGATTTTAATAATGCATTAGTTAATGATGAACTATGATTAATAAATGCTTTACAAGATTATTCATGCTTAGTTCATGTTAGTAAATACATTAACTAACATTAACTAATGGTCCATTATTCTAAATTGTTACCACTTTTGTTGTATACTAGTTGTACTCTCAAAGTTCACTACTGCTACACTTTTTATATTTTTAGTAAAATGTTACTATAGTCCCAAGTAGTACTAAAACAGTACACTTAAATTTACTACTGACACGGTAATATCTTATATGTATACTTAAAAAAAATACTTGAACCATAGTAAAATATTGATTCATTCATTCATTATTTTTATAATGTTCTGTTTTCATCTGTAAGTTCTACTTAGTAGAACTCAGGTTATAGAATGTAAACTTTAAAAGATTTAAGAGAGCATGAGGCGGATACGAAATGGTGTATTTTATGCATTTTTGAGTTCATTAAGGAGATACTTAAAGCAGAGACAAGTTAAGATGCAAACAAGGTTGATAAAGGGCAGGGAGAATGGAGTTTTCCGGGGGTCCAGATGAATGGATTGCACCATTAGAGTGAAAGAGAGAAAAGATGAAGAGGAATTATAGACAAAGGGGAAAGAGGTGTAATTTGTTTAGAAAATAAGAGAGAGAGAGAGAGAGAGAGAGAGAGAGAGAGAGAGAGAGAGAGAGAGAGATTAGTTTAGCTGTTCTTTACTGATGTATATTATTTATCTACAGTGTCAAGATCCTTTTCCTCACATCATATATGCACAATAAGACAATTATTATCACTATGAAATTAACAATATGTTGTGTAGAAAGAACTTTGATTAAAATAGTATTTTCTTGTAACATATACCTCAATATGTCTATGTGTATGGCCAATAATACATATTTATTTTTTATAATGTATGTGCATCATTTCTTATTTAATCAATAGTTTGCTCAAAATTGAAAATTGCATCATCAATTACTCAATCTCATGCCGTTACGTACTGAATAAATTGGATTAGGCAAAACTTTTACTCTGAAATTCCAAGTACATTTCACAAGCAATTACAAACAAAGTGAGCAAAACTAATATTTCCTAGTAAAAAGGTATCGCAATGATGTGTGTTACAGTTCAAACTCTGGAAAATGATTGCCTTATTATTCATTTATTTACGCTGCAAATCAACACTCACAATTGTCTTTAAAACACTAATGAACTTATGGTAACACTTCAGTTTGGGAGTCAGTTCTTAATTTTAATGAGTTTCTTAACATCTTGCATATTGTCTGTTGATTAGTATTTATAAAGCACATATTAATGGCTTATTTTGCATGATCAAATTATACATACCTTAATCAAATCTTATGACTAAACTGAACTGTTACAAAAACTACCTTACTAACTTAACATATTTAAGATAATTATACAGTTCACAGCATACACGAGTACATATTTGAATACATTTCTCAGTGAATTTAGACATTTTGGTTCATTTAAACAGCAATTTTATTAAATTGTTATATTCTTTAAATTGGGACGGTGCGGTGGCGCAGTGGGTAGCGATGTCGCCTCACATCTGGTTCGAACATCGGCTGTGTCAGTTGGCATTGCTGTGTGGAGTCTGCATGTTCTCCCCTTGTTGGCGTGGGTTTTCTCCGGGTGCTCTGGTTTCCCCCACAAATCCAATGACATGCAGTATAGGTGAATTGGGTAAGCTAAATTGTCCGTAGTGTATGTGTGTGAATGAGTGTGTATGGATGTTTCCCAGTGATGTATTGCAGCTGGAAGGGCATCCACTGCGTAAAACATATGCTGGGTAAGTTGGTGGTTCATTCCGTTGTGGCGACCCCAGATTAATAAAGGGACTAGGCCGAATAGAAAATGAATAAATGAATAAATGAATTCTTTAAATTAAGAGTGTGGTCACTTAAAGTTGGGAATAGAAAGATAATACATTTCAATTCAAATTAATTACAAACTACTAAATTTAAACTAGATTTAGTTTTTTTATGCTCCTCTTGATTTTTCTTTTTTTATTAAAATTGTATTTCATATTTTCCATAACATTATAATTTGGGTGTAATTTTTTTTGACAATAATCTTAAGTTATTAGATTAGTTCCAGTTTTGGCTTTGGTACTGACTAATTTAATGTATATACAGACACATATCAGTGTATAGCAGGGGTCACCAATCTCGGTCCTGGAGGGCCGGTGTCTCTGCAGGGTTTAGCTCCAACTTGCCTCAACACACCTGCCTGGGTGTTTCAAGTATACCTAGTAAGACCTTGATTAGTTTGTTCAGGGGTTTGATTAGGGTTGGAGCTAACTTCTGCAGGACATCGGCCCTCCAGGAACAAGTTTGGTGACCCCTGGTGTATAGCATCCTATCAATTTCAATATCAAGTTCAATTTCTCTAGCCACACCCAGGCCTAATTATCGCTACACCTGTTTGCAATCAAGAAATTGCTGCTTGATTGCAGGAATTGAAGTGAAGTAGACCAAAAGATCCTCAAATCTAGACATCATGCCAAGATCCAATAAAATTCAAAAACGAATGAGAAAGAATATAACTGAGATTTACCAGTCTGTAAAAAGGTTATAAAGCCATTTCTAAAGCTTTGGGACTGCAGCGAAATGCATTGAGAGCCATTATCTACAAATGGCAAAATCATGGAACAGTGGAGTGGAGAACCTCCCAGGAGTGGCTAGCTGACCTAAATTACCCCAAGAGCACAGAGACAACTTATCCAAGAGGTCACAAAAGACCCCACGACAGCATCCAAAGAACTGCAGGCCTCACTTGCCTCAGTTAAGGTGAGTGTTCATGACTCCCCCACAAGAAAGAGACTGGGCAAAATGGTTTGCATGGCAGAGTTTCAAGAAGAAAAACTCTGCTAACCAAAAAGAACATAAAGGCTTGTCTCAGTTTTGCCAGAAAATATCTTGATGCTGTCAATTATTTGCACACCCAAACTCTGGATTGTCTCTCTGCTAATTAGATTAATTAAGTTATTAAAGATTTTCCCCACCTCAAGAGGAGTGGATTAGTGCATAGATTAAGAAAGTGACAGCTACTTAATCACACTTAGTGCACTGTTGATGTACATATGGAGCATGTTTCAGAAGCACATGCTACTGTCTCAGCTTAAACAGCCATGCAGTTGGCGTTGTGAATAATAGTGGACTGGATTCGCACCGACTGCGAGGAAGGTTCATTAATCCCTGCAGTGAGGCGCCGTTTAGGCTGTCGATATGTAGGGCACTCAGTTTTGATAGTGCCAGCATTTTAATTTACTCTGGAAGCCTGCTCCGTCTGAGCGCTGCCTGAAAGCGATCCATAAATGCAGGAGAAGTCTAAATGAAAGCGACAGAGTTGGGATTAGAAATTTTGTTCTGTTTCAGCGCGTGCTGTCAAGTGCTTTCTATAGGTCGTTTGATATCAGAAAGCAATTGACAGCTCACCTGTTGCCTCGTAATGGAATTCTCATTTTCTCTGCTTTAAAGGAGACGTACTTGAACTACAGTAGCAGCGCAACTTATAGCTATAGTATATGGTGCAATGTTAGAGAGAGAGAGAGAGAGAGAGAGAGAGAGAGAGAGAGAGAGAGAGA
>CAIGQW010055747.1:3297306-3326785 GCA_903798125.1 Danio choprae | reverse complement strand
GCTTACTTAGCTTGCTTACTTAGCTTACTTTGCTTGCTTATTTACTTTGCTTATGTATTTATTTACTTTGCTTACTTTGTTCTTATTTACTTACTCACGGAATTAGCTTACTTGCTTTATTTTTACATTTTTGGCATATAATGCAATCAATATTGCGAAAATCTGTCAATTTTACTATCAAACCTAGCAATGTCTGTGTAAAAAAAAATGAATAATAAAAAATACAAATAATAATGCTGCAATCTTTTCAATGTTATTTTTTACCCCTTGTAATTTGCCTCAAAATCTCAGGTATATATTGTCATTTTGAGCCCCTATACAAATATTTAACACTTTTAAACATAATAACTAACATTCAGCTTAAAGTGACATGTAAAGGCTTAACTAGATTAATTAGGTTAGCTAGAAAAGTTTGGTTTATTAGGCAAGTCATTGAGCAACCCTGATTTCTTCTGTATAGCCAATCGAAAAAGGGGGCTAATAGTATTGACCTTTATAAATTGCTTTTAAAAATAATATTAAACAGCTTTTATTCCAGCCAAACTAAGAAAAACAAGTCTTTCTACAGTAGAAAAATATATTATAAGAAATACTGTGAACATTTCCTGGCTCTGATTAACAGCACTTTGGAAATATTTGAAAACAAATGAAAATTATACAGGAGGATGAATAATTGTGCCTTCAACTTTAACCTCTGAAAGAGCCACCTTTAGACATAAACTGCTTCGAAACTCACAAAGTTGTTTACAAAGTCATTGATATTATAGCAGTAATGAGATGTTCGCATGGGTCAGAATAATCACTGAAGCGATGGAAGATAAAAGGAGGGCCGAGATATTTCACTGCTGGACAATCTTGCGTTCGGGTGTCGATAAAGTATTGATTTAGACAGATGTCGTTGTGTGCTTTATTCAGCAGCTCTGTTGGCTTCACAGCAATTGCAGTTTAACAGCATTCGCAGGAAGCTGTGGGCTTGTCTTAACATAGAAGGGTAAATGTAATTAAAGTGAACTGATTTAGAGGCTTGTAATTAAAGCAATTAGCACATGCAAGGTCCTGGAAAGTAATAATCTTTGAGACGATGCTAGAATGATGGTGGAGGACAATTTTAGCCGTTTAATTGCTCTTTATGTGACAATAATTCCCTGCGTGTTTGTCTGAAAGCGGTCTTTATGTTTGTTTCACAATTTAGAAAAGTCGCAGTTTACATGAGTGGCATGAGGAAATGTCTGTGTATTATTTCCCACAAGCCTCAGTTTCTTATGTAATACAAAATGTATTATTTTGGTGGGAATTATGACTTGGATGTTCTGTTCCTTGACTGTTTTTGTGAGATTTAATCTTGAGGAAAAATTGACCTTGCTTTGCTTCGTGCCTTACATAGAAACTATTTTGTTTTTGTACATAGACATCTGCCTTATATTCAACTTCTAGATTGTTGTCTACTTTAATGTATAAGATCAGGCATTTTTTGAAATCTGATTTGGGGAACTGGCAAATGTGAATCTGTATCTGATCACTGGTCATCAGACTTATGGGTAGTAAGGTTTAGTTATTTTAAATAACTATATTATATTGGTTAATTATAATTAAATTTTAGTATGTAATTATTGATTTAAATATTCATTCATTCATTTCCCTTCGGCTTAGTCCCTTATTTATCAGGGATCGCCACAGCGGAATGAATCGGCAACTATTCTGCCATATGTTTAACGCAGCGGATGCTCTTCCAGAGGCAACCCAGTACTGGTAAATTTATTAAATTAAATTAAATGAAAATTGGAAATTTAGCTTTGGCTTTTTTTTTTATAAGCGATTAATAAAGAAAACACATTTCATTTTTAATGATATTATTATTTCATACTATGGGAACATTATTATTGTTATTTGATGTTTTAAATTAGTTTATTTTGTAGATCTTTTAATTTTAGATATTTTTTATTCATTTATTTATATCTAAGTAGTTAAACAAAATAAAAGTGAGAATGTGTTAAATTAAATTAAAGGAAATCAATGGCAGGTTTTTATATATTTTTAGCAAATTTTTGTGTTTTTTTTTCCTAATATTTGGAAGCTAGTGTCAAAGGTTGTGTTTTTATCGTTCTTTCAAATGCAATCAGACAATGCCTAGAAGGTCAAAATATTGCACTCATGCATTAGCCCCTGCAGTGTACATGCAGCCTATGAGAATGCGTTGGTTCCTTCAGAAGTCTGGCTTTCTCTCGGCTTCAGTTTGTGGTTTAATCTGAAGCTCAGAGACAGATAGATCTACCCGCTCACGGCCCACCGTGCAGCTCATCTGAAGCAGAGAGAAAGCTCCGCCTGTCTGCTCTGCTGCCATTGCTCCTGATCTAAATATAGACTGGAAAAATATTCTCTACTTCCTCCCCCCCCCCCTTTCTACTTTAAATAATTCCAGTGTTATCAAGAAGCAGAGATGCATCTCATCTTGTTCCCCTGGCATTCTGCTTTGTGGAGTAATGCAATTTTTTCAGCTCTCGGCCCTCTCCTGCTGCTGAGCGTGTCACATGCAATAACTTCACCGTGCTGCGTCTGGAGTAAAGCGGGGGATGTGGAGCGAGAGAGAGAGGGGAAACTGAATTACATGCACACACACACATGCTTTTCTGCCTGCTTGTTCATCCCTGGCCGCACAGAAGTCACGGGGCAGGTGGAAATCTCTGTCTGTGAATTTATGAGCCATTCGCAGATTCTCTTTCTAATCCATATCTGTGATGACTGTCATTTGAGATGTCACATTACCTGCCAATGACCTCATGTTTAACCCTCCTGTAGTGTTAGACCACATGACCACATACCACATGACTTCGATGCACATGCTGGACTTTATTTATTCATTCATTCATTTTCATTTCGGCTTAGTCCCTTTATTAATCTGGGGTCGCCACAGCGGAATGAACCGCCAACTTATCCAGCATATGTTTTACGCAGCGGATGCCCTTCCAGCTGCAACCCATCTCTGGGAAACATCCATACACACCCATTCACACTCATACACTACAGACAATTTAGTCTACCCAATTCACCTATACCGCATGTCTTTGGACTTGTGGGGGAAACCGGAGCACCCGGAGGAAACCCACGCAAACACAGGGAGAACATGCAAACTCCACACAGAAATGCCAACTGACCCAGCCGAGGCTCGAACCAGCGACCTTCTTGCTGTGAGGCGAACGTGCTACCCCCTGCGCCACTGTGAGGCCCAGACTTTATTTAGTAAACGTGTTTATATCAGTTTGTGGATTTAATTTTTTTTTTTCTTATCAGATAAAACGTTTATTCTACTCGGTTGTGCACACACATATTTTTAAGTGCACTTTTAAAATGTATGCACATCTTGGCATGTCCAAGCAATTCTTTTTTTTTTTGCAGTATTTTAAATGCATATTAAAATTAAAATAAAACATAGCTAATTATGTCAGTTTTGTTAGATCGGTGCTTCCCAACTCCAGCTTTTTCCTGTCATGGTTAGGAGGGCCCAAATGCAGAATGAGTGCAGGGGGTTTTTATCGACAATGTGAAGAAAGGGGGTTAAGTGGAGCACAGTCCAATGGTGTGATGGACAGGGTAACGCTGGTGAGTCCAGGATGCAACAGACAGACGAAAGGGGTTGGGCTGGAGAGTTCTGGAACGGAGTAGTCGGCAGCCACGTCAGGAGGACCGGAGACAGAGCAGGGACGCTCAGGCCAGGCAGGAGGTCTTGAAGACCTTGGACGAGGAACAGTTGACCAGAGATCCTGGAGAGTGGTCATCTCCCCAGTAGATGCCTGACAGAGATCACCAGCAGCCAGGGATTCACAGTGGGCAAGGCTGGACAGAGAGAGACAGACATGCACATGAGACAAAGACAGACTGGGGACACTAAACTAAGAAACAAACCAATAAACTAAAATAAAACAAAAAGGGAAAAACAAAAGCAAAGATGGAAAAATAATAATAATAATAAGTCCCTTATTAGTCCCTTTATTAATCTGGGGTCGCCACAGCGGAATGAACCGCCAACTTATCCAGCACATGTTTTACGCAGCGGATGCCCTTCCAGCTGCAACCCATCCCTGGGAAAATAATAATAATAATAATAATAATAATAATAATTATTATTATTATTATTATATACTTAACTTACTGAAATAAAAGCAGTAAGGAAATAAATCCAAGAAATATACTAAACACTTAAGCTACTTTATTAAATAAGATAAAGAACGAATACTTAAGACAAGAAAACTATAAAAAGGATAAACTGAACGGGGTGGAAACTAGAGTCTACAGACAAGACATACAAACATAAGACAAAGCATAAAGCTATAACAAACAGTACACAGCAAGAAGTAGGCACACAGTCAAGAACCGTGTAACAGGTAACATGCAACAATGAACAGACAAAGACATGAGGGAAGAGAGCACATTATAAAGGGAGGAAAGGACATGAGGACCAGGTGTAGACACTGAGACTAAAGAGATGTAGATGAGGGCTAAACAAGGGGGCGTGGCATCTGGAAACAGAGGAGGAACAGAGGAGCACATGGTGAACATAAACACAGGTTGAGCCTGTGCTCAGACACAACATAAACATAGATACATAGAACGAAGACAACACAGAAATGACAGACAAGGAAGGGCTATGACATTTTCCTCTTGTTGTACACTATGTTGAACATAAGACAAAATTTTTGCAAGTTATCATCAGTAATGTTCATTTATTTTCTTCTTACCGCCATCCCAGCATCTTTGGATGTACTTATCATCCGTAATGAGATGATTGCAGTTGCAAAGCATATTTAAGGGCGCTACATCTTAGCATTTTTATGTAGTAATCACTTTATTGCTATGTGTGAACAGCTTGTAACAAAACTTAAAAACAATTAGACTGTCCCTGACTTCCTGAGATTTTATGGAGGCCTGTTTTTTTTTAGGGGTGGCACGGTGGCTCAGTGGTTAGCACTGTCGCCTCACAGCAAGAAAGTCGCTGGTTCGAGTCCCAGCTGGGTCAGTTGGAATTTCTGTGTGGAATTTGCATGCTCTCCCTGTGTTGGTTGGTTTCCCCCACAGTCCAAAGATATGCGGTATATCTTGAATAAACTAAATTGGCCGTAGTGTATGTGTGTGTGTATGGGTGTTTCCCAATACTGGGTTGCAGCTGGAAGGGCATCTGCTGTGTAAAACATATGCTGGATAAGTTTGTGGTTCATTCCGCTGTGGCGACCCCTGATGAATAAAGAGACTAAGCCAAAGGAAAATGAATGAAATTGCTCGTAGTAAAGGTGTGTGTGTATGGGTGTTTCTGATTATGATCAGATGATTTAACTGCTGCTTTCTCCCAACTGAAATGTTGTTTTGTGTTTTTGAGAGGAAAGTGAACAGCACCTATTGATCTAAATGTTTCTTTTAACAGAGTATAGGGCATTTGGACCTTCATTAACCACATACAATCATACTAGTGTAGTTAGAATGTTCAGTGCATCACAGCTGCTAAACTCAAATCTGCTTTCCCGCTATGGCTAGTGCTGAACCAGAGAAAAAGACGCATGTGGCGCTTGTCGTGAATAAAATTTCAATCTTATTTGTCACATACTAAGTTATACACGATGAAATGCTTACACAACCACTCATGACCGTAGGATAATAAAAACCAATATCAATAATTATAGTAATAATAACAATAAAAATCTAAAATATGGAGATATAAGTTATGCAATAGATTGTTTACATGGTAGACAAATTAGAAATCACAAATTATGTGTTTCCAAACAAATAACATTTACTTTAGGTTTCAGACTTTTAAATACACCCAAGTAGTAGCAAAACATAACATTTATGCTTTGTTCAATTCAAGCTGATGTCTATGGAGATGGCAACAATGATTATTTTTAAATATAATCGGACAATGTGCTTTATTCACATCAGATGCACACTGTTTTGGTTGTTAGTACTTTTGCTATAACCTTATCAAAGTTAAACAGCCACTAGATTTCATGTATTTAATGGAGAAGGTGAAGTTATGGATGAATTAACATGTTGTAAATCCAGCAGCTGTAATCTCCGCACTGCAGCACAAACTGTCATGGTGGCACCCATCATACGTCATTGATCAAATAATATGATCATTGTTACGCTTTTTAAATGAAATACATGTACTTACACATATTTGGCAATTAGAATATTAGAGATTTCATGCTATAATTAGGACATTTGTTGGTATTCGCAGAAAAGAAAAAAACAAAAACAAAAGTTATATATATGCATAAATCGTCGTGGCTTCATGGAAACCTTAAAGCGATGTGTTCCAAATAACGGTCACATTAAAACATTCATTCATTCATTCAGTTTCTTTTCGGCTTAGTCCCCTTATTAATCTGGGGTCGCCACAGAGGAATGAACCACCAACTTATCCAGCATATGTTTTACGCAGCAGATGCCCTTCCAGCTGCAACCCATCACTGGGAAACACCCATACACACTCATTCACACTCATACACTATGGACAATTTAGTTTACCCAATTCACCTGTAGCGCATGTCTTTGGAATTGTGGGGGAAACCAGAGCACCCGGAGAAACCCACGCAAACATGGGGAGAACATGCAAACTCCACACAGAAATGCCAACCGACCCAGCCGGGGCTCGAACCAGCTTCTTGCTGTGAGGCGATTGTGCTACCCACTGTGCCACCGTGCTGCCCCACATTAAAACAATTTCAACATTTTTATATACTCATAAACAAAGAACTACAAAGAACTTCACTGATTATATAGAAGGTTTGTGAGTCAACTGTTCCTTTAAAACTTGCCGATGTAAAATCCTAGAGGGAGCAGCCCCAGATCTTCCCATTTTCAAGCATCTCTCATGTAACTCCACAGGGAAGAGACTCTTCCCTGGTGCATCAAGTCCCATATATATTTTAAACACCTCTCCTCCATGCTGAGCTTTTCCATCCTCTATTAGTCTGTGTGTGAGCCTCAATACCTCACAGGTAGGCTACAGTCTTCACCTTAAAGAATTAGTTCACCCAAAAATTTAAATAATCTGATAATTTACTCACCCTCAAGGCAGCCTAGGTGTAAACGACTGTCTTTTTTCAGTCGAATCTAGTTATTTATAGCTCTACAAATGGTGTTTTTCTTCAACAGTCCAAAAGAAGTCCAATAAATCACACATCCATCCAAATTAAAAAAGTGCCTTATGTGGCTCTAGAGGGTAAATAAAGGTCTCCTGTAACCAATCGATACATTATTTTGTATGAAAGATGTTCATATTTAAAGCTGCCGTGGCACTCTTCTTCTTTTGGCGTTTTGTGTCTTTCCTTGCTTGTTTTTTTGTGTTCATTTCAACTGTGCATGCACTTCACACTCCGAAAAGAAGTGCACGAAACGAAGAAGAAGACGACTTCAGTCTCGAGCCAGAGGTTACACAAAACTGTTTAAAATATGTATATATATTTTTACAAAAATGAATGGACTCAATAAAGTAGTCCTTTTATTCACCCCACGTTTTAATAAGTTATATACCCCTAGGATGCTTTGAGGGTTAGTAAATGGTGCGCTAATTTTCATTTTTGGGTGAACTAACCCATTAATACACAATATAAGGAAAATAGAAGAGCAAACCAACCTGAAGTCATTTTAGGTGTTCATTCATTTGTTAAAATTGGTTGTTAAACACATTCAAACTACCATTGGCTCATCCTCAAGTGAATTTGTCATCTGAAAAGTACAACAAAGTGTACCCGGACTAACGTATTTTACGTTTTGCAAAAATATGTAGACTATTTCCAATGTTCATCAGAACACTGCATTGAAAAAGAACTTTACCAAAGAGTATATCTGACTCTTAAGGCCTGCTATATCTGCTCCAAGCAGTCTGTACTTTTTCTGCTCCACTCTCTCCAGTTGTCCTCCTGTTTCACCTCCAAGTCCAAATGGCCTTCTGCCACCCTGACCCTGGAGCCCAGCCCATCAGGAGGCTAATGATAAACACACTGCTGTGCTCTGGAGCATTTGGACCAGCACAGAATGGGGTGTGGCCTAATGCTTCCGGTCGGTCCAAGTCACTGCCTTTCTGTGGATTAAGTGGATCAGAGAATGCCTGTAGTTCTACTGTCTGTGCACCTCGCTTCCTGGCTTACCTTACCAAGTCCTAGAAGTTTTTATTGTTATGGTCTCTAAGTTACTGTATTTTGTAGAATATAATCGAATTCATTTGTCTAATCAATACATTATTTTAAAAAGGGGGACATTTTATTGCTCTAGTATTTGTGTGTACACAGGCACCTGCAGAGACATTTTGAGAGGAAGGGGCTCAAGTGGAAAAAAGGGCACTTTTCTTATTTATTTTTAGCTTTTATTAATAAAATATATTGAAGGATAGTTCACACAAAAATGACTGATATACAAATCTCACTGGATTATTACATCTGATGACAAAAAGAAAATGTTTGGAAATGTAAATTGATATTACCAACCCACTGAAACACCACACCAAAAGAGAGAGATATAGCTTAAAACTGTAGCACTGTACTTTACCCAAATGTTGCTATATCTGGCATTACATGTCTTTCATGCAGCCACTATTTGTCTAAGTCAATATAAATAATCTGAAGTGTTAACGTGACTTAATACTGATGCTCAGAAATCCCACCGTACACTCAATACACTAACTACACATACACATCTCTTGCTGTATACCTCGTCTCCTTTATCTCTCTACCACACAGGTAGCACAGGTCACATCCATATTAACCTAATGTTATCAGAAATATCTTAGTGCATTTGGTGATGACGGAGAAGGGAAGAGTGCAAGGCTTGACTCAGTGGGGGCCAAACGAGATGTAATTTACACGCCACCAGACTCACGGGACACACCGCTAGCCAATACCTCTCGTTCTACCCGCATGTGGGAAAGAGGAGCTGAAATCTAAAGCAGGCATGTCCACACAGACACAGACATTCTCACAGATTACTAACCAAATGGGATGAGAGGAGAGAAAAGAAAAGAAAAAGCAGAGTTGTGAAAGAATGAAAATAGATGACGTTATCATCCCTAAGCTGCCTGTTCATATTATCACCAATCAGATTAATGTTAGCTAGGCCCAAAAAAAGACCAGCACCTCTCATTCTCAGACAAGCTGTTGTTATTGCTGTAAAATTGCTTTCTATTTTGCAAAAGTAGGTTGATTCTTCCTGGACTTTCTCTTGAATTTAAAACATTTGCCTTATTAATACAACACCACTACATTTGTTATAAAACCATTTGTTATATTATTGTCATATTGTTTTTGTGTAAACTATGCCTTCAATATATGCTTTATAAGTACTAATAACAGTAGTAAGCTACAAGAACTAATACCAAAACTTATTTTTTTAGTTTTCCCTGTTTATTTGAATTGCATTATGAGACTTTGATCTTTCTTCCAACAACTTTTAACCTTGAAAAGTTCAGAAAAGTGACTTTTATTATCATTTTATTAGTTTAAAATTATATATTTTCTGGGTTGGTGTTGTATATTACGGTACAAAAGCCTTGTAATAAACTGCCAGTACATTTTCTGTTATTTTACAAACTTATTTCTCTAAGTACAACCCCAAATCAGAAAAAGTTGAGAGAGTATTTCTAAATTTACTTCGACTTGTATTTCATTGCAGACAATACAGCAGTTTATATTTAATGTCTTCCTCATTATTTTTTAATACGTTTTTTAAATAAACACGTATTCCAATTTTGGTTCACATTTAAAAACACGTTGGAGCATTTACCACTTTGTAATGTTGTCATTCCTTTTCACAACACTTAAAAGATGTTGGGACTGAAGACACCAAGTGATGAAGTGTTTCAGGTGTAATTTTGTCCCATTCTTCCTGTAAACAAGTCTTAAGGTGGTCAACAGTACGATGTCTTCGTTGCCGCATTTTGCGCTTCAAAATGCGCCACACATTCTCTACTGTAGACAGGTTGGGACTGCAGGCAGGCCAGTCAAGTGCCTGTATCCTCTTCCTCCACAGCCAGGACTTAATGTGTGCAGAATGTGGTTTTGCATTGTCTTGTTGAAATATGCATGGGCATCCCTGGAAAATAAGGCAGCATATTGTGCTCCAAAATCTCTATGTACTTTTCAGCATTAATGGTGCCATCACAGAAGTGCAAGTTACCTTTGCCAAGGGCAGTGGCACAACCCCTTTCCTTGACAGACTCTGGCTTTTGGACTTGTTGCTGGTAACAGTCTGGATGATCCATTTCTTCTTTGGTCCGGAGCACACGGTGTCCATTTCTCTCAAAAATGCCTGAAATACTGATTTATCTGACCACAGTACACATTTCCACTGTGTGATGATCCATCCCAGATGCCTCTAAGCCCAGAAAAGTCGACGGCACTTCTTGACACTGTTAACATAGGGTTTCCTTTTGGCACAATACAGTTTTAACTGGAATTTGGGTATAAAACTATGTATTGTGGTACTTGACGAAGGTTTGCCAAAGTAGTCCTGAGCCCATGTGGTGATATCGCTATATATGAATGAGGATTCTTGTTGCAGTGCCTCCTGAGGGATCGGAGATCACGGTTGTTCAACTTAGACTTGCACCCTTGTCCTTTACGCACTTAAATTCCTCCAGACTCCTTGAATCTTTTAATGATGTTATGCACTGTTGAAGGTGAAATATCCAAATGTCCTCCTATCTTTCTTTGAGGAACATTGTTTCTAAACATTTCAATCCACGGCCCATCTTTGCTCCTAAAGGACTAGACCTTCCTTGAATGCTGCTTTTGTACCAAATCAAAATTACAATTACCTGTTAACATCACATGTTTCAAATCACATCATAATTTTACCAATTTACCTGATAACTAGCCCTAAACTGCTCCTGTCCCAAGTTTTTTGGAAAGTGTTGCAGGTCTGAATGACAGTAAAGGATGTATATTTACAAATGAAATGAAGTTGACCAAGTTGATTTGGAAATCACAGCTTTCTTTTTTATTTGCGTCGTCCCAACGTTCTCTGATTTAGGATTGTATTGTATTTTAGACATTATTTTAAACTACTAAAATGTCAATAAAAGTCACTTTGTTAAAACTGTAGAGTTTTCGACATCAAAATTTGACAGAGCAGGGATCAAGATGCAAGTCACAGCCATAAATAAACAGAAAACTTGTTAATTAACTGATATTTTTTACACTGTACAGCATGCAATTACACAAATGTGTCCTCCTGACTCACATATACAAAACACACACAAGATTGACTTCTGGCCTTCATGGACCAGAAACCAGCACATTCTACGCTCCACCTCCATCCTTAATTAGACCTGCTCCAGGAATGACCTCTGCTAGCACTCAATTATTTATGGTGTTTGGGAAAAAAGGTGCGCATACTCTCTAATCCTGCAATTGTCCATCTGATATATCAGAGCGAAGAAGCTTCCCGAGGGTCAAGAATGGACAGCATAAGGTCACCGCAAGGAAATAGGCATTGGATCACTCAATATAAGACCTTTGAAGGCATCTACAACAGAATCTCCCCAACACGAGGTCCAATGGGACGGTTCGGATTACATTCCTGTATCAAAAGCAGTGTTTACCATGTTTCTTCTGCTTTTCCGAAGCACCTTTTGCATTATTAATTGCTCTATAATACATACATACTCACAATTTTCACCACGCCTTCAAGAACATCAGACAATTTCTTGGAATATATGTGGGTTTCCACGAAATCTAATCCAGGATCAATAAGCGGATGGTCTGTGCGCTGACCTTGAGCTGTCTGTCTCATTGATCTCTGCTTTAGTCAGCTTTATCATTCATGCTTTCCAGCAACAAACCAATACGATTCTTTAACGCTTGTTTGCCGATAATGAAATACATTTATTAGTTCTTTCTAAAACCAGTATTGCTCACTTTGAGGTTAAGACGCCCATCAAATGGAAGATTCAATAAATATGAAGCACTTTCAGGTCCCGTTGCTTGTTTCAAAAATAAAGAAATATTAGATGTACAAATGTAATTTTAATAGATTTATTTGACAAAGTAGTTATGTAACAAAATTAACCTTTGCTTAAAGACAAATTAGATTTGAAATAATTCAAATGTTTCCCAGTGATGGGTTGCAGCTGGAAGGGCATCCGCTGCGTAAAACATATGCTGGATAAGTTGGCGGTTCATTCCGCTGTGGCAACCCCAGATTAATAAAGGGACTAAGCCGAAAAGAAAATGAATGAATGAATTAATTAATTAATTAATGAATAATTCAAATGTAAGTAACTTCTGTCAAAGTGCCAATTAATATATAATATAATTATATATATAAATATTGTATTTGGACTCTGATAGGTCAATGAAATGTTCTACATTTTCCTCATATACACAAAATATAGATTACATTACTGGTATTATTCAACCTTGTGAACCAGGTTATTATAAGGGGGAACAGATCAAATAAATATTTTTAAACTCCATCTGATGAATATAATTTGTCAGTATCTAAAGATTTGGAGCACTTCATGCAAAAGTAGGAACTCTGCTACCCATTTTGGCATACAAAACCTCATTTATGTTTTAGAATAAAATGTTTGATTTATTTGACATTTATTTGATAGTAAAATTACCCAAATTAGTTAAGTTAATAGGGCAGCTCGGTGGCGCAGTGGGTAGCACAATCGCCTCACAGCAAGAAGGTCACTGGTTCGAGCCCCGGCTGGGTCAGTTGGCATTTCTGTGTGGAGTTTGCATGTTCCTCCGGGTGCTCCGGTTTCCCCCACAAGTCCAAAGGCATGTGGTGTAGGTGAATTGGGTAAGCTAAATTGTCCATAGTGTATGAGTGTGAATGAGTGTGTGTGGATGTTTCCCAGTGATGGGTTGCAGCTGGAAGGGCATCCGCTGTATAAAACATATGCTGGATAAGTTGGCGGTTCATTCTGCTGTGGCGACCCACTTAGACTAAGCCGAATAGAAAATGAATGAATGAATAAATGAGTTAAATTAATCAATTCCTGATAATGTATCCTAGCTCTTAAGAGCATTCTTTACACGGTTACATGAACGTTTAATCAAATAATTGTCATCTTATGTGGATTAGCAATCAAGACATTCATTTATTCATTTTCTTTTTGGCTTGGTCCCTTTATTAATCTGGGGTCGCCACAACTTATCCAGCATTTGTTTTACGCAGCGAATGCCCTTCCAGCTGCAACCCATCACTGGGAAACACCCATACACACTCATTCACAAAAATACACTACGGACAATTTAGCTTACCCAATTCACCTTTGGACTTGGGGAAATCGGAGCACCCGGGGGAAACACGGGGAGAACAGGCAAACTCCACATAGAAATGCCAACTGACCCAGCCGAGGCTCGAACCAGCGACCTTCTTGCTGTGAGGCAAGCGTACTACCCATTGCGCCACCGTGACACCCACAATCAAGACATGTCAGTATAAAGCACCTACAGGCATCCAGCCTGAGGTACAAAATGGCTGAAAAACAACTTTAGGTAAAAATAAAAACAGTATACAAGCCGAGTAGTATGTCCGAATTCAAAGTATTTGAAAAACAGTATATGAGAAGTAGCCAGATGACCTACTACGTTCGGAGAGATTGTGAAGTGTGCATCCGATGGACGTTACGCTATCCCATGTCCCATTGGAAGCTGTAATTGTTTCACTGACCATTTCAGAGGGTTTTTTTTTTTTAATCAATACGTCAAGCGCATTTTGCATCCAATTCATGAATTTGCAAGACCGCCCGCAAAAGGTGGTAGAACTTCTGAATCATCAACACTGGTATGAACGCATGTAACATCAGTTTGAGTTTGCCTTTAGAAACTGGCGAGGGGATAGAGATGAGGAACACATCAGCTAATGATCATGCATGACTGTAATAAATAACAGCATTCAGCTGCACAGAGGGCTGCGGACGTCATCTTATCTGCTCGAGCTTTCACAGCCCAGCTGCTGGAGCCACGCCGCTCTGAGGAAACGGAAGTTCTTTATTAAAGCACATTGTGAAAGTGCTGCCTTGATGAGGCGAGAGATTGAGTCATGCTATCTCAGCATCGCTGCTGGCTTTCATTCCTCAACCTGTTAGAGATGTTCAGTACAGAACATTCACTGATTCATTTTCTGAAGACCTTCATGGATAGCTGAATGATGTCATGTTCAAAAAGGTAACACTTTATTTTGATGGGCACATTTAGTTTAGTTCCTTTGAAAATGAGTAACTTTGTAACTACATACTTCGACCTATTCAATGTATCATTAGTAGACTATCCGCTATACTATTTATATGACATTTTATTATCGCTATACATCATATAGTATGATAGTCAATATTAAAATTAAAAGCGTACAAAACATTATTAAAATAATTATCAACATAATCATTTGAATGACACATTTTGTGCAATTTACAAGTGGTAATCCTTAATTGAGTTTAATTAAAGAATAAATAAACGATTACTGCTCAGAGCAATGTTTTATGTCTAATTTTTATATTTTATATTGTGTGGCAAGTAGCTGTATAATAGCTACTGTTGAGCTTTATTCCGCGATAACAACCTCATTCATCATTCATTCATTCATTTCGGCTTAGTCCCTTTAATAATCTGGGGTCGCCACAGCGGAATGAACCGCCAACTTATCCAGCATATGTTTTACGCAGCTGATGCCCTTCCAGCTGCAACCCATCACTGGGAAACATCCACACACACCCATTCACACACATATACTACGGACAATTTAGCCTACCCAATTCACCTGTACCGCATGTCTTTGGACTGTGGGGGAAACCGGAGTACCCGCAGGAAACCCACACCAACACCGGGAGAACATATAAACTCCACACAGAAATGCCAACTGACCCAGCTGAGGCTCGAACCAGCGACCTTCTTGCTGTGAGGCGATTGTGCTATCCACTGTGCCACCGTGAGGCCTCCACAGCATATCATACCTTGAAATGGTGTAATTAGTAAATCAGAATCAAGTTTTCCTGAGAGTCATGTAAAAAAAACTATTAAATAAAGAGTAATACCTTATGCTAACATCACGCTCAATGTGTTAGCATCCAAATAATACAATTACTATCTTTTAAACTCTTGTGAAATTCCTCAAGTTTGTCTTAATGACTATTTTTATCTAGCTAGAATTATTACTATATCTTTAATATTGATTCTATATTATTACTTAGTAGTAGTAATCACTGCGCATCGTTGGATTTGCTCTTCAGTGTTTTGGCTTTCAGCAGTGCCATTTATATTACACTGAACTGAACTGAGAAAGCTGGACTGAAGCTGTTTCAATTTACTAGAACTCCATCTATGTTAAGCTGCTTTGACACAATCTACAGTACATTGTAAAAGCGCTATAGAAATAAAGATGAGTTGAATTCAATAGTAACAGCATCACTGACTTTTCCGATAGATACCTTCATGTTAAACACTTCCTGTCTGCCACTGTGTGTTTCCTGTGCTCCTCTGCCAATCACAGCTGTTTGTTTGAGCTCTGACTGACAGCACTAATAGGGTTTCTCTGAATTCCACCACATGAGTCTGATGGTTTCGGCTGTGTGGATTTCTCGGCCGTCGTGATTGACTGCAGTGTTATCAATCTCTTCCTCGGCTCTCAGACTGTGTGTGTGTGTGTGTGTATGGGGGAGAGCATGTGTTCAAACACTCTCTGACAGGTCCACTCCTACTCTGCTTCTTTCTCTTGCTCTTACACAAAGACTCAAAGATGCGCAGAGAAAACGACGTGTTACGTAATGGGGTGGCTTCTTTGAAAATGACGAAGAAAAGGGAGCTGGAGGGGGGATGAAATTCACACAAAAAGAGAGAGAGAGAAAAGAAATGCGAGCGAGAGGCATTAGGATGAATCTTCCAGGACTATTATGTAAAGGTAAATAATAAATGTTTTTTTTTGGCGACGGCTTGAGAGTGGATGGAGCCCCTGAAGGGGTGTAATGAAGTGCGTGTGAGTGAATGCCCATGCGAGCTTTGAAGAGGAGTGTGTGTGTGTGTGTGTGTGTGTGTGTGTGTGTGTGTGTGTGTGTGTGTGTGTGTGTGTGTGTTTTTGTGTGGATGTTGCGTGAGGGATGAGGAACACACTGTTCTCGGGTTTACACTCCAGAGGGAAGTGCCACAGACACAGATGAGCCAGACAACATGACAGTACCTCTCACTGAGCTGCACCGGGGAAATGCGGCTTTATTTTTTGCCGCTTTTAAAGGAATAGTTCACCCAGAAATTCTTGAATCATTTATTCGCCTTCGTGTATTCATGCTAATATGGATTTTGCATTCTGGCAAACACAACAAAAGGGATTTTAAGTTGAAAAGTGCTTTTTAGTTGAAACTGCACTCAAATGTACAAGACATGCAGGGAAAAGAGAGATGTTATGGCCACAACCCTTGTGAAAAATAAGGTATAACTAATAATAGGCTGTTGAAATATTAGAAAAATATGCGCACCATGGTGCAAAACAGACTGGCCATTAAACCCTGAGTGTTCATTATTTTCCAATTAGACCATGGTCTGTTGAAATGCTTCATTCTGATTGGCTGGTAGGTGTGTAGTAAGTTAGGGATAAAATATATCCAGGAGGTTGTTATCGCAGAATAACAACTTATCAGCAGTCTGACATGAAGCTGGGCTGATATAAAACAGTGAAGGGGTTTATTCTGCGAAAACAACTGTCCTGGATGTACATTATCCCACATATTACAGGGCTACTTGCCACAAAACATAGAAATTAGACACAAAACATTGTTCTGGGCCACAGTAGTTTATTAACTCTTTAATTAAACACAACACTGACAGAAACGAAAACAGCTGGATGGAGTATACACTAACTTGTGCATTATTCAGTCAAAACGCAGCAGTTAAAAGCAAAGCTGACAGAAATTAAACTATTTGAATGGAGAATAGACCAACCTACATATTATTCATTGACAAGACGGCGCCAAACAGTCAAAAACAGCGGCATGACAGACAAACAGTTACATATGAATTTGAATGTAAATATATGGATGTGATTGTAGGGCTATTCACTGATGGTCTAGGCGATTCCAAGTTCCTGGAGGAGCCTGTGCTATTTGGCTGTTATCTGTGAATAACATACTCTGAAACGTTGCGACTGACAAATCACAATCGAGTATCCCAGACAGCCGTGTAATAAAATTTTTTAATGCACAGGTAGTTCCAGTCCGTTTTGATCATAGTTTGAAATAAATATGCTACCCTCAAACATTAGTAGTAACCATAGTAACTCAGTCGCCAGAGCCTTCATTCCTCTGTGTAATCTCGAGGACACAGATGTATGCTTTACCAAGAGTTGTTACTATGAGCTATTAGACATAATCTCCCTCATGCACATGCTCTCTTACTAATATTGCACCAAAGGAGCAATGTTAGTTTTAACGTGTCTAAGCATTGGCAGATGACCACAAAATAAGTGGGATAATCAACCGCTTGTCTTGCATTAAAGGATTTTAAATGAAGTTCGTAGAGTCTGCCACTCTCCGCTTCAAGTCTGGCAGTTGATTGATTCAAGCAAGCTGTTGATTTATTCATTCATTCATTTTCTTGTCGGCTTAATTTTGCTTACCCAATTCACCTATACCGCAATGTCTTTGGACTTGTGGGGGAAAGCGGAGCACCCGGAGGAAACCCACGCAAACACGAGGAGAACATGCAAACTCCACACAGAAATGCCAACTGACCCAGCCGAGGTCAACCAGCGACCTTCTTGCTGTGAGGCGAGAGCGCTATCCACTGCGCCACCGTGCTGCCCGCAAGCAGTTGATTATACCTTACTAATTTAATGGATCAGTGTTTTTATTACGATTATACTATGGGTACCAAAAAAGGCTTAGATTAAAATAACGATGACCGTATCTTCTTGTGGAAGGATGTCGTTATAATATAATATATCAAGTTATAAGTTAAAACATTTTTTTCTTTTACGTCTGGCATTTTTGTATGTGGGTGGCACAGTGGCTCAGTGGTTAGCACTGTTGCCTCACAGCAAGAAGGTCACTGGTTCGATTCCCAACTGGGCCAGTTGGCATTGGGTTTCCTTAGGGTGCTCCGGTTTCCCAACACAGTCCAAAGACATGCGGTACAGGTAAATTGAAGAAACTAAATTGGCCGTAGTTTATGAGTGTGTGTGTGAATGAGTGTGTACTGGGTTGCAGCTGGAAGGGTATCCACTGCGTAAAACATATGCTGGAATAGTTAGCGATTCATTCCACTGTGGCAACCTGAGATAGTGACTAAGCCGAAGAAAAATAAATGAATGATTGAATTTTTGCATGTTGTTGTGCACACTCACATTAGCGCACACTCCCAGAAATTGTCCCGTTGCGCATGGGCCTTAAGTGTGACTAATTAAAGTGATGCTAATAGGTTATGTAACAATTTTGCGTACTTAAAATACAGTGCTGCCTTACAGTCATTTTACCCAAACAGGAATATCATCATGATTCCCAGCACTTAGCATTGATTATTAATGGAGACTTTCAAAACAAGGCAAGAGAGTGCTCAACTTTTTTATATGTAGTGGCATTTGCCTATGTAACCCTTTTGGTACTGATGCTGGCAGTCTGGGGGCTTTTAAATGAACTACATCAGACCTTGGGGGTCTGTAGACCTTTAATTCCATTATAAGCATATCTGTTGTAACATACATTCTAAATGCACTTCTATAAAATTAAGTTAGTATCAATCTGTGGTTTGTTTTGTCGAGCAATTATAGGGCTTGACGTACTGATTCATGAATATGCAGAAGCATTAAATTAGTGAGTGCTGACAGTGCATGTGTCTGCTGTAGAGCAGGTGTGACCCGACAGCGTGTTTCTCTGATGGATGAGAGCTCTGTCAAATCCCTGAAGACAAGACATGCGTCATCTGCTCCTCTGTGCTCTCTCTCTCTCTCTCTCTCTCTCTCTCTCTCTCTCTCTCTCTCTCTCTATCCTGATTACTCACAACAATCAACCCGGCAATGCAAGTAAACGCCATACACAAGACTTCATCAATCAGTGTGTTTCTATTGAAACACAGAGGTAGCGAAATACTAATTCAAATGCAATATTTGTGTTGCACATGCAAAGTTTGGTCCAAAAGGAAATTAAAATGAAATTATATCATTTACAGCTGCCATTTGCGACAGTAGTTTAAAATTTAACTTATAAACAAGTTTCAATGATTTAGGCATTTTGAAATAAAAATGAGGGCGGCACGGTGGCTCAGTGGTTAGCACTGTCACCTCACAGCAAGAAGGTTACTGGTTTGAGTCCCGGCTGGGCCAGTTGGCATTTCTGTGTGCAGTTTCCATGTTCTCCCAGTGTTCGCGTGGGTTTCTTCCGGCAGTCCAAAGACATGTGCTATAGGTGAATTGAATAAACTAAATTGGTGTGAATGAGTGTGTATGGATGTTTCCCAGTTTTGGGTTGCAGCTGGAAGGGCATCCGCTGTGTAAACATATGCTGGATAAGTTGGTGGTTCATTCCGCTGTGGCGACCCCTGATGAATAAAGGGACTAAGCCGAAGGAAAATGAATGAATGAAAATTGGCCATAGTGTATGAGTGTGTGTGTAAGCGTGTTTTCAAGTACTGGGTTGTGGCTGGAAGGGCATCCGCTGCATAAAACATATACTGGAATAATTGCCGGTTCATTCCGCTGTGGCGACCTCTGAAATAGAGACTAATCCAAATGAAAATGAATGAATAAAATAAAAATGAAAATGTGTTGCCTAAATTGATTTGATATGCGTGACATGTCCAAGCAGAAATGCTTGCAAAAGTGTCACTTACAGTAGACTCACCTTTAGGATTTAATTTTCAATATAATGTTTGATATGTGTAGCAAAATTTAGTGCATTTCAAAATACATTCTGAACAATGTTAGTTCAGTTTAGTAAAGTAATGCAATACAAAAGTTTTTAGTTAATCGCAAATATCCTCCAGAAACCAGTTTTATATGTCCATTTACAACCCTAGCCCTGCGGTAAAATGCTCTGATTTACCTTATTTGGAAGGATCATGAATATTAATGAGCTAATGTCAGTCACTGAAGTTCACACAGTCTGAAATACACATGCAAAATAATCACATTTGTCACATCTCACATGTTCAATTATGATTAAGCACCATCTGTGGCAGTGTGGAGTAACAAGAGGAGACACTGACAAATGTGAGCTCTTATTGGTTGATTTAGAGCACAGGTGTTAATTCCAGTTCCTGGAGGGCCGCAGCTCTGCACAGTTTAGTTCCAACCCTAATTAAACACACCTCATCAAACTAATTGAGTCCTTCAGGCTTGTTTGAAACCTACAGGTAAGGGCATTGAAGCAGGGTTGGAACTAAACTGAGCTGCGACCCTCCAGGAACTGGAATTGACACCTGTGATTTAGAGCATGAGACTCTTGGGTTAGTGGTTGCAGTGTTCCAGATTCTCTTCATGGGGTCATTCAAGGTGGTTCTTTACTCTGTTTTCTTTGCGTTTGTGGTTTAGAAAGGCTGTAAGTTTATTTGTTATTATTGTTTGTACTAATGTATCTGCATACTTAAATGTCAAATCCATAAGACAATAATATTAATCAGAGCTTGCATGTAGCCCTTTTGTCTATTTTTTTTCAGATAACATTGCAAATAATGTACATTTATTAGTATTCATTTGTCTCTCTGACGTAAGACGTTTGCAATTGTATGTTTCAGTTTTACAAAAAATGGAAAGAAAAGCAAGAGGAAAGAACGTGACATACAGTAAAACATTCAATTTTACTCCTATGTCTGAGGTTCTTGACTGTTAGCTATCTATCAGTGTTGCATAGAGGAACACACTCATATGACAGAACAATACTTCACTTCAATCTCACAATATGCACGTTAAACAAACAAAAGGTACAGTTACACAGATCTTATGCTAAATACAATTATAATCTGTCTTTGAGGAGCTGTGATGGGATGAAATGCTCTGTGCCTTTTGTATTAACGTTACCCAGAGCTTCTGTCATGCCTGTCCTGTTTTCAAAATAAGAGTCCCACATACATAGGAAATATAATAAGCTGTGTTACACTTATAAACTTATTTTTATTGTTGTAATCTCACTTGGAAATGTTGTGGCCAATCAAACACTTCTGGGGGCATGCATATTAATTAATCAATCAGTGTTTTGTTCTGATTTGCACATTTTTCTGAGTTTTTTTTGCTCAAACAAGATTTATATAAGAAGGAAGAAACATTGATTTGCGGCACAGTGGCTCAGTGGTTAGCACTGTCACCTCACAGCAAGAAAGTTGCTGGTTCGAGTTCCAGCTGGGTGCTCCGGTTTCCCCCACAGTCCAAAGACATGCACTATAGGTGAATTGGATGAACTAAATTGGCCGTAGTGTATGAGTGTGTGTGTGTGAATGAGTGTGTATGGGTGTTTCCCAGTACTGGATTGTAGCTGGAAGGGCATCCTCTGCGTAAAATCTCTGCTGGAATAGTTGGCAGTTCATTCCACCGTGAAGACCTCTGAGAATAGAGACTAAGCACAATGAAAATGAATGAATGAATGAATGAAACATTGATTTTTGAGGCTCACATTGTGTTCTAGGTATATTATTATTAACAAAGGCAGGATTTTTATCATTATAGGTGGTGTACACACACTGCCAAGACATATTTCTAACAAGAGTGAATTTTGCGTCCGATGACCACCATTTGTCATGTCATTTGTCATGTTAAATAAATAATGAAAACCCATAGAATAGTATTGTAACATCAGTGGGACACGTATGGCTTATATATGATAAAGGATTTTGACCGTAGCACTTTAATTAGTGGTAAATTTCCTCCTTCATTTCTGCAAAATGTAAGGATGCTCTCCTGTCACATAAGAAATTCGAACTTTAATAAACTGACAAAGAATGTCATGCGTTTACATCGACATTAGGATCAAAAATCGAGTTGTTAGAATCGGTTTAGCATGCTTAAGCTGTCTATGGCCTTGCTTTGATAAAGAAAAGTCAGGTTAGTGTGTTTACGTGACCACGTGCATTAATGGCTTATAATTGAACATGCATGTAAACTCTCCTTCCTTGCGAAGGGTCCAGTTTTTCTGGGAAGGGGGAAGGTTTTGTTATTAAGTTCCTCTCATCAGTAATATTTAGAGTGCATGTAAGTGCTTCAGGCAAACTGTGAAAATGTCAGAGCTGTCTTTCTCCCCTTTTCTTTTCGGACTGGCCTGACATTCAGTTAAACCCCTTTTCATCAAGAGTGTGTTTTAAAAAATGTTGTTTTTGTCAAATGCTATTTTGGTGGGTGTTACGATAGGTGCTGTGACGTGTTGGCCAAATAGTGCTGGAGGAAGATTATGTTTTAAATATTTAATGATAATTGCATGCTATATAATTTTGTTGGTGATGTTAAATGTATGATTGTGTATATGGTGTCTGGAGTTTTGTATCTTAAAATTAATTGTTTATTTCAAGTATTAAAATGGTTTATGGTTTAAACCTAATTATCATTTAGGCCTGGTTAACCTTATTTAAAAAGTTTAGTTTAGCTTCCATATTTTATATTAAGTAATTATTTAAGACTTAATATGAACGCAGTGAAAGTGTGACTGAAAAATAATCAAGAAATTAGCACAGATTTACTTCTTTCTACTTCAACATTTCATGTCTAATTCAATTACTTGTAATGACTTACGTAACGCATAATGCATATTACTAATTCAAATAAAATCTACAGTGGGAAATTTACAAACTATCTTCATGGTACATGACCTTTACTTGTATGATTTTTGGCATAAAAGAAAAATCGATAATTTTGCCCCTTATATATTACCAAAAATATACCCATGTAACACACTACCTGACAAAAGTCTTGTCGCCTATCTAAGTTTTAGGAACAACAAATAATAACTTGACTTCTAGTTGATCATTTGGTATCAGAAGTGGCTTATATGAAAGGCAATTAATAAAATTTTATTAATTATTTAATTAGGACAGTAAGGCCTGACTTTGCGTCTTGTCACAGAAATAATGTACAGTTTAGAATATAAAGTCATGTTGAAGTGGAAAAAGAATGAATATTGTGTATTACTCCCATAAGCTTGGACGACTGCATCCATACATCTCTGCAGTGATTCAAATAGCTTATTAATAAAGTCATCTGGAATGGCAAAGAAAGTGTTTTTGCAGGACTCCCAGAGTCCATCAAGATTCTTTGGATTCATCTTCAATGCCTCCTCCATCTTACCCCAGGCATGCTCAATAATGTTTATGTCTAGTGACTGGGCTGGCCAATCCTGGAGCACCTTGACCTTCTTTGCTTTCAGGAGCTTTGATGTGGAGGCTGAAGTATGAGAAGGAGCGCTATCCTGCTGAAGAATTTGCCCTCTCCTGTGGTTTGTCATGTAATGGGCAGCACAAATGTCTTGATACCTCAGGCTGTTGATGTTGCCATCCACTCTGCAGATCTCTCGCACGCCACCAAATTGAATGTAACCCCAAATCATGAGTTTTTGTTCACCAAACTTGACTGATTTCTGTGAGCATCTTGTGTCCATGCGGATTCCAATAGGTCTTCTGCAGTATTTGTGATGATTGGGATGCAGTTCAACAGAAAAATCTACCTTCTGACAATTTTCCAAATGATCAACTAGAAATCAAGTTATTTGTTGCTCTTACAACTGGGATCGACGACAAGACTTTTGTCGGATATAAAAATATATAGTAATAAAAAATCTGCAAAAAACATGAAGATTTACCAATACCACTGTACAAACATAGAGTTAAATAAGTCAAGTTTCACTTCAGTGTTTTCTCAGCCTGGTTACCGTCTGGCTTTCCATCGTTTCTCGCCACGACAACTGCATTCTGTTTGTGTTCTCCATCTCTCTGAGGAATCGTCCACTTGAAGCTCTGTGTGTGTGTTTTGTAACGCTCCGAGTGCGGTGAGACTTTCCCTGAAGCATGCAAAATACAGTCTCGCCTCAGCAAACCAGGCAACATCTACTTCCGTCTCCTCCTCCTGGCTTTTCCCCACACACATGCCTTTTCTGACTCAGAGCTGCTGAACCAAAATATCCTCGTGCCTGCATCTTTTTTTCAACTGCTGTGGGACGGCCATTAATTTTTCTGATAATCGGATTAACACGAACGGTCCCAAAAGGGGGGGATGGGGGGGTGCCATGGCACATCTGCAACACACTGATAATTACCCAGCCTCAGATGTTTGTGCTTCTTTGTCTTTCATGTTTTGGATGAGGCGCCGATGCCTACACACTGACACAAACACTAAGGTCAGGTTACATGAATTCTCATTGATCTTTGGCTGTTGTGCATGTGGATCAACTTTCAACCAGTCATCAATGTGAGTCCATTACACAGAAGGGTTATCTTAGCCGTGAGTGACATGCAAAGGTTGATGGGAATGTTCAGAGTTGCATACTGCCATGTAGGGCTGCAGGATATTGGAAAAAAAACTGACATTGCGATGTTTTTTTGTAAGTGATTATATATTGTGAAATGAATATAATTTCACCAGATGACTTTATTGGTTCATTGGTGATAATGTGGTCAAATCTGAACACGTGGTAAAAATCAGGCTGCCGCAAAGGCTTTTCTTTTTCTGGATTGCTTTTGAAGACACTGTCGGTTGGGGTTAGGGAAGTGGGTGGGCGCTGGTCAGTCGGTGCTTTTGAAAACACTATTGGTTGGGTTTAGGGAAGGAGGATGGTTGGTGAGTCGATCAGTCAGTCAGTCAGTCAGTCGACAGCGGCCTCTGGTGGATTTACACGAGAAGAGCAGGCGTGAAAGCACTCGTGGAAGAAATTTGAGATTTCAAAAAGCATACACAGCGGCCTCTGGTGGATTCACGAAAACAAAAACTGCAAAAAAAAAACAAAAAAAAACGGAGCTCCGGGGACATATTTGGCGCTCTCCAGAAATGCATATAGGGGTCCATTTTCATAATGAGCCTGCATAAATACTTTTCCTGCAGAGTCCTAACTGCATTCAAGTACACTAATTAAATAATTAAATGTAAATAAATAACACTGCATAGTCTTCATTATATAAAAAGAAACAATTATTATGTTTTTAAAAACTAGAAAACAAGCCAATGATAAACTTTCCCTCTATAAATGTTAAACTTCACAGTGTGGTTCCTGGTCAACTATAATCACACTGGTTTGCTGTTGCCATAGAACACTTCATGAACATGTCCTGCATACCTGAGCCAGGGATTGAAAAAGTACTGAAAAAATGTACAGTTTATTTTGCCACTGCATATTGTTATTCTTTAGCTGAAAAAATGGATTCGTCTTTGTCCACTGGGGGAAAAAAAGTTTGTTTTGGTAAGTTTGTTTTAATCAAAGTCTGACCATTTGCTTCTGCGTTTGGTGTGGTAGTCCTTCACGGTTGATGTGAGTTTGATGATATCACACACAATATTCTTAATCAAGCCTTTCTTACCATTAGTTTGCTACAGTATGATAATGTGTCAGTAATGATGCGCAAAAAGAAAGTCTTTGACTGTCTTTCTGCCAGCCAATCCTTGCATTGCTGATCATGATTTCAAGGATTGATAGATCTGTCCAAAACAAACACAAGCAAATCCAATCATCTCAAATTAATTAATCGAGATATTTTAATCTGATTCACAAACTTTTTGAAGAACCAAATTATCTTAATATTTTTTTTAAAACGTACCTCTAGACTTTGTGGAAAACGCTGGACGTCCATCGTGGAGAAGCTGCAGTTGTGAGTAGGTCACCAGTTGGTATACAGGCTGGCTCACGAGATCAATGCGGACACTCGTCTGTCACTGGGTCTTTCAGGAATCAGTCTCATGCTCTCCACCCCTCAATGACCGTCACAGCATTTGCTCAGGATACGGCCTGGTCCAGGCTTATGGAGACCTCTAGAAGTCCTCTATGGGTGGCGCCGTCTCTTCACAGGACTTGGATCACATCAATCCCTAGAGGCCTCGGCATGAGTATCCCAAGATGGAAATAGAGAACAAAGAAAATAATTAGCGTAGCTGCTGTTCATAGTGAATTTAGAGATATTAAATATCAATGCAAAAAAAGAAGTGATAATAGCAGTTATATAAACAAACATGTAAAGCATAGGAGTGTTTCTAATGGAATGTCTCGGGCGTTAAGACAGGAGGAGTGTGTCCTACAGGTGGCTGTCAAGCCCACTCACCTGCATGGAGCACACTCATGCATCATAACATTATGTGATGCATTGAGTGTATGCTTTATTAAAAAGATAGGTCTTTAATCTAGTTTTGAATTGAGAGAGTGTGTCTGAGCCTCGGACATTATCAGGAAGGCTATTCCAGAGTTTATACTACAACTTTTAGTACATAAGTTCACTTAAATTTGTTCACTTAAAATCCCATTGTACATATTTAAACTGTGCTTTCTTTCATTGATCACAAAGTTCAGTGCTGAAGGGACTATAAAGTTACCTTTAGATTTCAGTGTCACCACATCGGCTGTGTTAAGTTATTATACCCACTGACAGTTTAACAAACTTTCTCTTGCTCAGCAGGAGTCTCTTCAAGTCGCTGCTTCACATTAGCTGACCCGAAAAGAGAAACTAAATGTAGAAGGTAACAGTTTACGCTAATGCTCGCTCTAACTTCACTTTGCAGCAACTCTGAGATGCTGTGCATACTCGTGTTTTGCATTACGAATTGTGTTCTGACACATTACAGGCCTCAGAATCACTGCAATTTTAGTACATTATAGATACTTCTGACAGCATACGTGTTGCAGGGGTTTCAATGGTGATGTCATGTTCGTTCAGAAAGTATGCTGACAAGTAATGCTTTTAGGATTTTGCATAATTTACAAATTGCTAATTACTTCGACATATCTAACTTGGGTACTTTCTGCAATATACAGTAAGCAACTTTATTTCACTTAATGATTTCTAATAACTGATTTCTTTTAGCTTTGCCATGATGACAGTCCATAATATTTTACTAGATATTTTTCAAGATACCAGTATTCAGCTTAAAGTGACATTTAAAGGCTTAACTAGGCTAATTAGGCAAGTTAGTGTAATTGCACAAGTCATAACGATGGTTTGTTTTGTAGACAAACAAATATTGCTTAAGAGGGCTAATAATATTGACCTTAAAATGTTTTTTTCAAAAATTAAGAACTGCTTTTATTCTAGCCAAAATAATACACATAAGACTTTCTCCAGAAGAAAAAATATTATAGGAAATACTCTGAAATATTCCTTGCACTGCTAAACGTCGTTTGGAAAATATATATAAAAAAAGAAATAAAATCATAGGAGGGCTAATAATTGTGACCCCAGCAGTATTTCAGTATTTTTCTGGTAGTGATCATGCTCTCGATCTTATCGTCAAATCGTTTGTGTTTTGTTGTAAATGTTTTATACACAAAAATACGTTTTTAAAGACAATACCTAGATTCAATATTCTCCCTGCTGAAATTCTGTTCATTGTTGAACCTTTTAAACATATTAATAATAAGAAGAAGATGAAGAAGTTTCTTAAAGCTTATGATAATCTTTTTCTTAATGATTGAGGTTTTATTACGTTTTTTTCTCTCTCTTTTCTAACTTTTGGTATTGTATTTTCACTTCAGTGCAGTGATTTTTCTTGTATTTTTTCTTGTATTTAATAAAAAAAAAACACAAAAAAAACAATGAAGTAATCCTTAAAACGTAGTACCGTTTACTTCACATCAGATATTTATGAGGAGGTGTAAAGTGTTAGTTTTGCATGGTTTGTCAGTGACTGGTTCAAACTGTTGAGAGTTCTGCTGGAGGCGTGTGGTACTCCCAGTTCTAATTAAGAGCTGGCCGACTGGATGCTCCCCTGACAAGCACAACACACACACACACCGCTTTTGGATCTTAGACAGCTATTACACGCACTCACACACACGCACGCACGCACACACAGAAACACACACACACACACACACACACACACACACACACACACACACACACACACACACACACACACACACACACACACATTCCCTTCATCTTCAAAAAACACAACACATTCCTTTCCCACCGGATGTTAAAAGTGCATTTAAAGGGGTCATTAAAATGATCTGAGTTGAACTTTTCACATCCGTTTCTCGGACCCTCTTTATATATGTTTGGCCTAATCTCAGATTGCACCCTTGCTTTCATTCGTCAAGTGGGTACACACAAATACTGACAATGGATCACGAGTAATGAACACATCAAATGCACATGTTTTTCTACGATTATGGCTGCTTCCGAAATCTTCCCTACTAATGTAATGTAGACAGGAAAAGTTTGTGGCAAGAGTAGTTTGTTCAAATTTAAAAGTACTCATAAAGGATATGCATCCCTTGGGTAATCTAGACTCTTTTTATGTTGAACCTGGAAAAAAAAGACTAAAATAAAATATAATATAAGATTAAGAATATAATATAGGGCGAGGCAGTGGGTAGCACAATCGCCTCACAGCAAGAAGGTCGCTGGTTCAAACCTCGGCTGGGTCAGTTGGAATTTCTGTGTGGAGTTTGCATGTTTTCCTCGTGTTCGTGTGGGTTTCCTCCGGGGGCTCCGGTTTCCCCCACAAGTCCAAAGCCATGCAGTATAGGTGAATTAGATAAGCTAAATTGTCTGTAGTGTATGTATGTGAATGGGTGTGTATGGATGTTTCCCAGTGATGGGTTGGAGCTGGAAGGGCATCCGCTGTGTAAAACATATGCTGGATAAGTTGGCGGTTCATTCCACTGTGGCGATCCCAGATTAATAAAGGGACTAAGCCGAAAAGAAAATGAATGAATGAATGAATGAATGAATATAATATAATAATAATAATAATAATAATAATAATAATAATAATATAAAAAATTAATTAAATTAAATCTATTTTAATTAAATTAAATTACATTTAATCTATTGTCGTCCTCAAATTTTAACATCAAAAAATTTTAACGTAAGTGGACACTACTGCACTCTGTTTCAGTTGTGCCATACTTTTTAATTGGAAAAATAAAACTAAATTGTTTAGCGAAGATCAAAGTAAAACAAAAAGTATTCATCACGTTGGCTATAAAAAGCAGAACAAATAGTTAATGGCATGTAACTTTACTATTAAATCACGCTCAAGATTAATGTCATCTCATGTTTGAGGGAACTGTGGGGGTCTGCCGGAGCACCCCCTACAGATGTGCCTGTCATTCGTTTTTTCCAAACTTAATTATGACAGAAGTGTCTGCACTGGTGCAATTCATCCTGTCTGAATCCTTTTTCCATAATCAATCCAATAATTGAGCTTCCTGAGCAGTGAGCAGACTGTTGTTATTAGATTACACACAGCGCGGCGCGTCACTGTTTGCACATGGAGAGATTGAGCCCAGGCCAAAACACCGGCACAGCTGGGAGAGTCTGCTTTAATTACAGTCTCTCTCTCTCTCTCTCTCTCTCTCTCTCTCTCTCTCTCTCTCTCT
>CAIGQW010055747.1:3273399-3289757 GCA_903798125.1 Danio choprae | reverse complement strand
ATCTATCTATCTATCTATCTATCTATCTATCTATCTATCTATCTATCCAAACTACTAACATTTCACAACTGTAAATGAGTTAAAATCAGAATTTGACAGAGCATGGAACAAGGTCCCATAATACAATTTGATTCATGTTTATTGAAAACATTAATAGGCCTACTAAGGCCTGTTCAAAGGACTGTATTTATTTGCTATTACATACAAAGTTAATATATTTCCAATATAAATAAAATAATATATTACTTTGTTACTAATTATATACAATTTAAATAATAATTTAGATATAATAATTAAAATGACTAAATTAAATACAAAATTCCAACTGCATCATTATATAAAAGCAAGTTTCAATAAAATGGACATTTATATAATGTCGTAATGTCACATGCGTGCCTGCATGTGTGTAAATATGTATTATTATTAAAACACCAGAGCTGATAGTGGCCTAAGATTTAACACAGCACTGTATTTCTGTAATGAGTTTTTAATTTATTAAAAAAAATTTAAGAATGTCTTTTTTTTTTGAATGTCTCAAAGTATTGCTTGTTCTCTTGCCATTAGGCATTGCCTTAGCATTATACTATAACTTTGTTATCCCTATATTGTATTTCATATAAAAAGTTTATTATTCAATAAAGACTTAAGATGTTAAAAAAGAGGTCAGCGTATCCAAAGCTGCCCTCTAATGCACTTTTTGTTTCTGGACTTCATTTCCCTCGTGACCTTGCATTATTAGCCTTTCCTGATTTAGTTGCAGTGAAACCCTTTTAAGCAGTTAAAGTTTGTATTATCCCTAATTTCCTATTAAAGTAAGCATTCTATAAAGTGTCAGAGCTGCATGTTCCACAGCTAGTTCATCAGGAGCAAAGTACATTTTAAAAAAAGATCCACTACATTATTAAGCTACTCGGCCAAATGCCCGCTTAAAATCGTTGTGGGAAAACAAATAACAGGAGGTACTTAGGCCAAAATGGCCACAGTGTGTTGCATTTTATTGAGTGGTTTGGACAACATAAGCAGAAAATGAACAGTAGACAGTTTCTGAGAGTCTGACATCCAAAAGCATGAGGATATATGGGGAATCGTGGAAGAAACAAGACAATGGCCTTGAAAAAATTATATTTGCTGGAAATTCCCAAAACTCTAATTAGATATTTATTATTTTGTTCATTTATTTATTAATTAAATTATTGATTGATTGATTTTTTGGGCTGCATGGTGGCGCAGTGGGTAGCACGATCGCCTCACAGCAAAAAGGTCGCTGGTTTGAGCCTCGGCTGGGTCAGTTGGCATTTCTGTGTGGAGTTTGCATGTTCTCCCCATGTTTGCATGGGTTTCCTCCGGGTGCTCCGGTTTCCCCCACAAGTCCAAAGACATGCGGTATAGGTGAATTGGGTACGCTAAATTGTCCGTAGTGTATGAGTATGAATGAGTGTGTGTGGATGTTTGCCAGTGATGGGTTGCGGCTGGAAGGGCATCCGCTGCGTAAAACATATGCTGGATAAGTTGGTGGTTCATTCCGCTGTGGCGGCCCCAGATTAATAAAGGGACTAAGCCGAAAACAAAATGAATAAATGATTGATTTTTGCTAGCTAAAGTGCTAGATGCTCATTAAGAGGCATAGATGGCACTTTATCAGTGTGGCATAAAAACAAAAAGTGATAATGACAAAAAAAGTCCTGCACACTATGGCCATTTATATTATGTTAGACTTTGAAATCACAAAATGTAGCTAACCAAATGTACAAAAAAATTATAATAATGATGATAATAATAAAATAACACCTATTGAATTACTACAATATTCATTTATTGCAGAAATCATAGCAGAAGTGGACAAGGTTGGTTAAAAATGACCATTTACACACCACCTGATAACCATTTTTATTATTCACCTTACATTTAGCAGAATCCCATCTACAGGTTGGTTGGAAATCAATCTTAGTTTCTTCCATTGAGCTTAAACGGAGATATACTGAAGCATGTTGGAAAAATAAACAGCCATTAGCTTATAAAGTAATTTTTGTTCCTAGTATAAATGCCAATGGCTGCTTTATTTTTGGACATTCTTCAGAATACGAACTTTTTCATACGAGTGAAAATCATTTTGGGGTTTTCGTTTTCTCACATTAGCTGCAGTACAGAGGTGATAATGAAACAACGGCTGTTGATGCTGTTTTTCAGGGTCCTCAAGGTGTTCCTGTCACGTACAGCCCAGCGGATCCCTTACATGACCAGCTGGAGAGTGATGCGTCTACTGTGTGTCATCCTGTTGATCGTGCTATGGTTCGCAATAGCCTGGACCTCCGCTGTTTGTCAGAATCCAAACAGGCACCTCGCTCTCATCAATGTGGGCTTCACCACTGACGGACTGCAGTTCAGCATGTGTCTGCTGGACCGCTGGGACTACATGATTGCTGTGGGTGAGTGAATGCGTTACCTAAGAGCTTGCTTTAAAACTATTAGGCATTTTAATGAACACCAGCTGGAATACATTACTTCCAGAGTCAAGCGGTGTGGTTGAAATCCACTGAAATGAACACTGTATAAACACTTACAAAGTTTATTACAAGGTGTTTGAACCGTAATATACAACACTAAACCAGACAATATACCATTTTAAACTAATAAAAATGTTAATAAATATTATTTTTTTCAAACTTTTCAAGGTTAAAAGTTGTTGGAAGAAAGATCAAAGTCCCATAATGCAAATTAAAAGCATAAATAAATGAGGAAAAAAATAAAAACATGTATGACAAAATATGAAAAACTGCTAATTTATGGATTTTGTTTTTACAGTGAAGAGAAAGAGTAAAGAGAATCTGGATATTTGATAAAAGTTCCCCTATTATGGGTTATGAAAAGTTTGTATTTTGGTTTTGGGAGTCTCCTACAAGGTTGACGTGCATGCAAGGTCAAAAAACTCTTTATAATTAGTGCTGGGCAATGATTAAAACATTTTATATTTAATCACATGATTTTTCTATGATTAATCAAAGAATTCAACAATGAACAATGAATTCAAAAGTAGTGTTTCACCTACTTTCATTTGAAAAGTTCAGGTATTTAAATAAAAATGCAACACTTTAAACAACTAAGGTGTTTTTACAGCAGTATTCCCGTTACTAACAGGTGTTTAGTAGACTTGTTCATGCTAAGGTTTTCCATATAATAAAAGTCAATGTATTTCCAAATGTCAAAAATATTAAGAAAGAACCATAAACGTTGTCCAGATTTAACTGATTCATATGCAGAAAGCTATTTATCTGTAGAAATTGCACACCTTATAATTAACTGTATTGTAAGTGCTTTTGTGGTCAAGTTAATTTCTTAAAAGCTGATTTGGGGAAAATATTTGCTAGTAATATAATAAATGATCAATCAAAAAAATTATTTGACTAAAAATACTGCATCGCGGCATTAAATATTAAATGCAAAGTTTCATATATTCATGTGTCAAGTACCTAATTCATTATGGCAAGTCTTGTATTGCAAATATCTACATAAAATACATTTGTTAATAAAAAAAAAAAAAAACTTTAATTATTATTATTTTACCATAAATTCTTGTTAGTTTATTTTGCAGTACACATATTTCAGACAATAGGGTTATAAAATTGCAGGTCCTATTAAAAGCACTCTTCAGTTAAATGAACTGCCTTTAATATAAACTGGAATTTTACATTCATTTAATTGCAATTAACATGCAAGAAGGTGTCAGAAAACATGTTTCCCTTAATAAGTTAAAGTGTACAAAAGTGTCCTTCACTTTTAACGTTGCTGTTCACTAAAAAGTCTGTAATGTGTAAATATTAGGCTCAAGCTTTGACATAAAAAATGCCTTTGTAAAATTATTATAAACATTGTATATTGACTAAATTAAAAAAATAAACCTTCGTTTATCATATTAAAGTATATTTTTGCAGACTTCATACACATTTCTTCAAAACTCAGCCAGTATTAGGTCTACTTATATTATTTTTACATACAGTTGAAGTCTAAATTTTTCGCCCTTCTGTGATTTTTCTATTCTTTTTCAAATATTTCCCAGATAACTTTTAACAGAGTAAGGAATTTTTCACAGTATTTCCTATAATATTTTTTCTTCTGGAGAATGTCTTATTTGTTTTATTTCGGCTAGAATAAAAGCAGTTTTTAATTTTTTTTAAGCCATTTAAGGTCAATATTATTAGCCCCCTTAAGCAATGTTTCCCCCGATTGTCTACAGAACAAACTAGTATCTTGAAAAATATCTAGTCAAATATTATGTACTGTCATCATGGATAAGATAAAAGAAATCAGTTATTAGAAATTAGTTATTAAAACTATTAAACTTTTCTTTACATTAAGTGAAGTTTCACAAACTAATTTCGAGAGGAGCACGTGATATGATTGATCGCAGCCGGTAATCACTAGTAAGCCAATCAGATTAATACAAGCTCCCTATAAGTAGCCTGTCAAAAAACTACTCTCTTATCTTCGTTTTCGAAGAAACCCCCCATCCACCCCATCTCCTCCTTTTCCTCCTTTACCAGGGGAAGCTCTAGAGAACTATCTGATCTCGTACCCCCTTATATGCTTATTTACCAGGGGGAGCTCTCGAGAACTATCTGATCTCATACCCCCTTATATGCTTATTTACCAGGCGGGAGCCCTGGGCTCAATTATCTCCGAGCTCAGGGTTCTCTCCCGGGACAGCATGCCAAACCTGCTATTATTATCAAGCAATATCTAAGTGTGAACTCTTGAAACAGAAAGTGGGGAAAAAAATATACAGGGGCTGGGGACTTCAACTGTATATTTTGGCTCTTACACCATTTTATTAATTGGCATTACTGCAGTGTGATAGTATGCCAGACGTATCCGCTGAGGTAAATCTTTACAGGTCATTGTGTTCATATAAAACATGCAATGAAGAGGTGCATAAAGGCTGCCTTGGCACGAATTACAGAAACATAGCGGAGCTCACAGGAAGCATCAGCCCAGCCGTGACAAATCAAATTCAGCACAAAGGTTTATCCTGATGTCTTTTCCTCAGGCATGACAGATTGGAACGTGTCCAATCTCACACCTGGACCAGTAAAATGTCACATCGACAATGACAGATTTTCACTGGGGGAACACATGTTTATTGATGTCAGGCCAGCTGACTGCTTGACATTGTATAGGATGTGCCAGCTGGGGATGGGGCACTGTAAAACTTTCGACTATACCTTCCATGGCTTCATTTGCAATTGTCTGTCAAGCGGCGTCCAGAGAATACAAGCAATCTAGATGGCTATTATTGCATTTATTGAATGTGTTTCTTCCCTCCTCTATCATTCAAGTATTTCAATCTCGCTGTATTGGTTTGTAACAGAACAGTTTTGACAGCCACATTAGATCTGGGAATTGGTTGGTCCCAGGTACTAGTTAAGTGTGTGTTAACTCTTAACTTTACTACCCTTCTCAAACAGCTGAGTTCCTGTTTCTTCTTTGGGGTGTGTATCTTTGCTTTGCGGTGAGGACCGTCCCGTCGGCATATCACGAGCCACGATACATGGCCATCGCAGTTCACAATGAGCTCATCCTCTCGGCCATATTCCACATTTTAAGGTGAGTAACCGCAGCTAAAAACAAATTCCTCCTGGTCATTTTTGAGATTGATGCTTATAGTTTAATCTGTTTCAATGATCTATGCTAAGCTAAGCTAAAAGTGCTTCTGCCAGACACAGATATCACCTTTTTTTACTCTAGGGAATTGTAAACTGAGCCTAATTTCAAAAAAGTGTTTCTTTAAGTCAGTAGTTGTCAAATTGGGGGGTTCACAGGCAATTTGTGGGACATCAGCAGAAGAAGAAAAAAAAGTAAACAGCCAGTGGACATAGAATATAGTTTTGTCCTCATTTAGCCACTTCTGTGATGATCCTTCAATTGAATACTGCAAAAGCTAGCACTATTTTCCTAATTTACAAAAATATTAAAATCTTATTAAAAATACCAGATCAATTAAACATGAATAGGCTATTTTATGCATTGATTATTGACTTTTATTTACAATCAACTCTTATAGCCTTTCATAGGCCTAGACTATGGGATCAAATCCTTCGCTCTTGTTCCTACATTCTGTGCTTGCATTTCCAAGATGCAATTCAAGTTTTATTTAAATCACAGGCGGGCTCCAGTGTTCTTCTGAACTACCATAATACGATGCATGCAATACGGTGTCCTGAACTTTGTCGCTTTGAGTTACCTCAGTGTAGCGAATTAGCTCAAAGTGAGTTGAAGATTAATTTGAAGAGGGCTTCATTTGAATCGACTCTTTAAATCCGAACAAATGAATCTTTCAGCTATCGTTCGAACGGACAGTTAACTTCAACTACGGCTATTGCTATCAATAATAAAAACCCATTTTTGTTTAAGCAGTTTAAGTTTCAGGCATTAGATTCATAAATATGCACAGGCACTTTACAAAATGAATCTTTATTGACTAATCTAACAGAAACTAACACTTGACACAAAAACACATTCATACAGGTTGTAAAGAAGAGTAAAGGAAGAAAAATAAGAGTTTGAGAGAGTGTAATTATGTAAAAACCTCGGATTTTGTAAGACCAAACCAAGAGAAACAAAAATAATCAATTTAACCCTTATATGGTTTCTTTAAGGTTACATTTAATATACACCAGTTCATCTGGAGGCGCTACTTGTGTTCCTTGTGTGATGTGAAGAAATATAGAGCTAATGTTCCCACGTGGTTAGCTGGTGGTCGGCTCTTTGTCCTGTGAGGCTTGGAGTGGGGTTTCCAGTTTTTGAGGCGGCAAAAGTTCTAGTTGTGTTGACTTCTGGTTTCGCGGCGCACTAAACTTAATTAGACTCTCGACGGAAAAGAAAGAAAGAAAGGTATCAGAGATGAGAATGTCTGAGCTGTGCAGTTAACCCATTTTTGCCAGGGTCCAAGTCTCTTTCTGGACTTGAAAATAAGCTGTGTCGGTTCTCTTCCTCATTCGGGTCTTCTCTGGGTGTTAGTGACCAGCTTTTATAAGGGTGGTTTTGTACCCACCCTCAGGAGCTGAGTTGACCAATGAAAAAGTTATTTTCCCACTAAAAGATTTATGGGCCTTTGTTCTGAAGCGTAGTGATTTGCATATGCATTCTAGGCATAAGCTGATGCAGAAATGTTTAAAAGTTTCTTAAAATGTTAATATGTTGCACACGTATTAACATAAAATGTAAACAATAGTTTAGTACACCACATTAGCTTTGCAGGGACATCAAACATCAACCATCTATGATCTGGTTTAGCTGTGGTAGAGTTAAACATTGCAGGAGTATTAAAACCATAATATTAATACATGAGCAAGAGACTTGTTGCAAAACACCTGAAAGCATGTCTTAAGCAAGGAGCGTATAGGAGCTTGACCATGTCTCTGTGTCCATTTCTGAGCAGGCATTCCTTTCCTGTCGTAATTACCTTGGAATCATATTACACACTGACCATCCATTCTTTTTCTGGGTAGGAGAGGAGGTTGATGGTGTATTATTTGTTGAATAAAGCAAAATAATGATGTGTCTGATCGGCCACGTGTAACGCACCCCTGATTGATCGGTTTTCCATTGATATCATTGCTTATGCTGTCAGCCTCCTCTAGCATTCAAGCCGTAGTTAAATTCTCTCATGGCTGTTTTAACAATTTATCTGTTTTTACTACTTATGTTCATTTTGAATACATTTTTGAGGAATGCATTGTAGCCTGATGGAGCAGCAATGCCTTCTAAAGTTTAGGGCTGTGGAGCGTGTGAATAACTTCAGCAGTAATGAGGCACTCGTTCAGGCAGGGACTTAGCTTGAACTCTTACACAAGATAAAGGCCGTTGACTTCAAAGAGAGGGCATGTGGTTTTTAGAAGTGGTGCATCGCCTTTTGCTCTCTCTACTGTTTCTACAGTAATTAATCGTAGTATAGAGCCATGGGATACTGTTAGTTAAGTATCTGCATTTTGGTGTAACAGCACACATGTCCTTTCATCAGAAAAAGTAATTAGTGCATTGTGGCAGCCAGTGTTTCCACACACAGGGACTTTCTAGTTTACCTCAGCAATCTCAGAAGGTGATGTAACAACAGCAAGAGGGAAACTTTAAAAAGGTCTGCGTGTGCGGACATGTCCAGGCAATTCAGTGCAGCGGCGCATCTGTCATCTCAAAGGGACTGTCAACTTTCAACCGCATTAAAAGAGCTGGAAGCAACAGAGCTGCAAACGTAACTGCAAACATGGTCCAAAGAAGACAGACTCCCAGCAAGCCTGGGAAGTCTGAAGTCGTTTTACCTTGACTGATTCGAAATTTGAGGAAGGTTAATCTGAACCCATATGAATAAAATTATATAGCTATTACTGTAGTGTTTTTGAACCATATTATAATGTATTACTTGCAACTCCTTGTCAATAAATGCTACACATAACTAGTGAACTGATAAACTGTAATAAATACTTTAGCTTTTACTACAGTAAGGTGTGGTGTATTATAGTGTATTAGAAAACTACAGTATTGGGTAATTGGATTTTTATCATTGTAGTTGTTGTGTTAACATAGTAACTATAGTATCACCAAAACAGATTAATTCAAGTACTTTACTTTAATATGGTTCAAAACACTGTAGTATTTAGTATAAATGACTATAGTATTTTTAATATGTGAATCCTCTATCTGTGAGCCACAGCCATATCACTCTGCAGCTCAAGACCTGTTACTCACTGAAGCTAAGCAGGGCTGAGCATGGTCAGTACCTGGATGGGAGACCACATGGGAAAAACTGGGTTGCTGTTGGAAGTGGTGTTAGTGAGGCCAGCAGGGGGCGCTCAATCCAGAGGGGGACACTGTACTGTCAGTGAGCACCGTCTTTTGGATGAGATGATAAACCGAGGTCCTAACTCTCTTAGGATTAAAAATCCCATGGCACTTCTCGTAATAAGTAGTGGTATAAGCCTGTTGTCCTGGCCGAATTCCTTCTATCGGCCCTTACCCATCATGGCCTCCCAATCATCCCTATCCACTGAATTGGCTGTATCACTATCTCTCCACCAATAGCTGGTATGTAGTGAGCGTAGTATGGTTCAAAAACATTAGCATTAACTATAAACTGCTATAGTTGTTTTTTTTTTCGGAATACGATGCAGGAAGTCATTATTCATAAAAGATTCAAATATTAAAAATACTATAGTAAATTATACTAAATACTACAGTGTTTTGAACCATATTATAGTAAAGTACTTGAATTAATCTGTTTTTGGTGATACTATAGTTGCTATGGTACCGCAACAACTACAATGATATAAACAAATTACCCAATATTGTAGCTTTCTAATACACTACAATACACCACACCTTACTGTAGTAAAAGCTAAAGTATTTATTTCAGTTTATCAGTTCACTAGTTAATATATATATCTTATTATACTGTAAATATATACAAGCATAATACATTTTACTATTTTATGGTTTAAAAACACTATAGCAATTACTATAATTTACTTTTTTCATGTGGGTGGTGACTAGCTCTTTTAAATACTAAATTGTAAAAGATTATTTGTTCTTTAAATCCAATCACAGGTTCACACTTGCCCCTGAATTGCACCCAGACTGGATGCTGATGCTATTCTTTGCTCATACACACTTGACGGTGACTGTCACTTTGGGGTTGCTACTTGTGCCAAAGGTAAATCTACTAATCAGATTTTATTCTCGAGAAACTTGCCGAAACTTTACTCATCTTACTCCTCATCCTTCCCACAGTTCTTGTTTGCGGGTACACATCTAAGGGATGACATTGCTACAGAAGCTTATGAAGATGAATTGGACATGGGGCGGTCTGGGTCATACCTGAATAGCAGCATCACATCTGCTTGGAGTGAGCACAGTCTGGACCCAGAGGATATCCGGGTAGGTGCCTTACTTTCTTAATTCCCATTTCCTTTTCCCCTTGACTCTCTCCTGCCTTGGTAATTACCTGAAATTTCTTAATCTGCAAATATCTCTTGACCCATTGTCCTATAACTGACAAACATACTGAGCCATGGCAGTTTTTTATTGCAGACACCAGAGGAAATGGGCCAGCTAAGTTCTATTAATGGCTGTGGCGTAAGGTCTTGCGACAGTCTTTGGGAAAAACGTACCAACGTGAGCAGAGGTTCTTGTTTGTTTGTTAGAGCTGAAGAAGTCTCTCACTGAAGACAAATTTTGGGCATTTTGCTAATGGGATAAAGTTCTGCTCTTGGTCTAACATTCATTGTTGTACTAAATACTTCTTCAGAGACTGTTCCAGACCTAACAATAAAACACAAAATATTCGTTTTTTGACACCGTCCCAGACTGTCCTGTCTATAAAACAGCATGTTGGTTTGGTCTTACGTCTTCGAGGCACTGTCTGTAGTTGCATATGAAGCCTAGTTCTGCATGTTTTCTGTGCAATAGAGCGTCTGCTTCACTGTAACTAGAATCATTTCATTTCTAATACACTTTCATTTACACCTAGACATATGTTGTGAACTAATTGTGTGTTTTGTCTCCAACTCCACAGGAAGAGCTAAAGAAACTCTACTCTCAACTGGAGATTTACAAGAGGAAAAAGATGCTGGCTAACAATCCTCACCTGCAGAAGAAACGCAGCTCCAAAAAGGGCCTAGGGCGCTCCCTCATGCGCCGCATCACTGAGATTCCAGAAACAATGGGACGCCAGTGTAGCCGTGACGACAAAGACCTGGGTGAACACGGGAGCAACCACAACAGCATCTGTGTCCTAAGAAAGAATCCTTTCGACCCCACACACTCTGTTAAGCCTGCCAAAGATGAATCATTGAAGAGCAAAGTTTTCTCCCTTAAAAAGTCCCACAGCAGTTACGACCATGTTCGAGACCACAGTGAGGATTCCAGCAGTTCGGCAACCGACAAGATGGAAGTCACAACCACAGAGGGCTCTCTTCTTGAAACCCTAATGGGAAAGAAGCTGGTCAAAAAGTCCTCTGAAAAGATTGATGTAGCCAGTGAGTCAACAGAGTCAGTTCCCTTGGTGTGCAAGTCAGCCAGCGCTCACAATCTGACAGCTGATAAGAAACCTATTCACCCCAGAACATCCATGCTGCAGAAATCTCTAAGCGTTATTGCTAGTGCCAAAGAGAAAACTCTTGGTCTAACAGGAAAGGCCCAGGGTGCGGAGGATTCAACAAAGAAAGCCAATCAAAAGAACAGTGAGGGCAAGACCTCAGCTGAAGCTGAAGAAAAAGAAGGTTATCCGAAGATGATTGTCAGTCAATCAGTGGAGTACAAGCAGACAGCAGCCAAAACCGGTATAATGAAGCCACAGATGAGCGGAAGCCAGCCCTCCATTTGCTCAGAAACAGCCAAGGGGAAAGACCTGTATGACCTCTCAGAGGTGTGCCCTTGGGAAGTGGAGGATTTGCCAACCCCCTCCGAAAATAAAGTCCAGAAACACGTGTCCATTGCACCTGAGCAGACAAACACAGTCCGTGGAGGTAGCAGCAAGACCACAAAGTCACAACAACAAAAGCAGAAAGGCACAGAGCAGTCACCTTCTGCGGCCAGGCATCCAAACAAGAAAGTTTCAGATAAAGCAGACATATGTCCGTGGGAGGAAGGAAACGAGGACCATGGTCAGCCAACGGTGACAAAACTTCACTCCACTAGCAAGCCTGCCATGTCTCAACAACAGGCTTCCAGAGAGGTTGCCAAGGTTCTAAAAGCAGACGTCTGTCCATGGGACTTTGAGGAAGTATCAAGCAAGCCAAAGGACTCCCCTTGCTCCCTTGATCAGAGCAGACCAAAAAAGGGCACCACACCAACTGAGATCAAAGGCAAAATAAGCTCCTCACCTACTGAAGTCAAGGGCAAGGGTACTACGCCTACAGAGGTCAAAGCAAAGAGCATTCTCTCTGAGCCTACTAAATCCTCAGGCAGCTCACTGCAGCCACCCTCTAAAGCAGACGTGTGTCCATGGGACTTTGAGACTATGTCAAGTTCCACCTCTGAAAAGACCCCTTGTTCTTCTCAGGTTCCTAAATCAAAGGAGACCCATGCTATAAAGAAGGGAAATTCCCCTGTCAGATTATTAGAGTTGGAAAGAGAAAACACAAAGGGTCCAGATGAGGACAAAATGAAATCAAACACAAAGTTCAGCTCTGGCAAGACAAAAGAAAGACCCGTGAGCCAGTCTAAAATAATGGCCGAGGTTTGTCCATGGGATGTTGATAGTAGTCAGGGAAATGTCTCAATGGAAAAACAAAAAAGCCCAAATGTTGCATTAGCAAAAAGCAAGCAAGCAGACGTATGCCCTTGGGATTTTGAAGAAGCAGCAACGAGTAAGGAAGTCAACAGGGGCACCAGCGGCAAACAGAAAAGTTCAAATTCTAGTGGTGTTAAAATGGCAGATGTCTGTCCGTGGGACTTTGACGATCAAGCGTCGACAAAAAAGGCATGACACTTTACCCTGAGTGAACCATTAGTTAGTCCTCATTGTATGTGCTTTTTCTTTCATAATTACCACCATGGAATTTGAACTTTAATACAATTTATGGTGTTTTGGAGAAGAAAATCAAGAAGTCGCACAAGCTGCCTTTCTCTTCAACTTTTTTCCCTTTGTGTTTTTTGGAATAAAACGAAAGAAAAAAAAAACATATATACAAAAAATGCAACAACTCACCAGGCATTCCAGATTATAAAGTATTGGTTGAACCTTTAAATAGAAACGGTAGTTTACAATTATGCAACTCTTTATGTGCAATGTAAACAAGATGCCTATACTCACCACATGTATCCTCATTAACATTTTGAACTCTCACAACAGCTGCATCTGTAGCCTCTCCTTGACCGTGGCTTCCACAAAAAAAAAAAAAAGATTGTACAAGTTCCTGTTACATAGGATGGTGTGGACCATGCATGAAGCGTCATGGAGTAAGCCTGATCCATTTCCCTGTTTTTGTTTCATACGTCATCCTTTGGTTTGAGTAAAAAAAAAAATATTTGCCAAAGATAGAGGTCAAATCCAATAAATCTAAGAACTCACACCTCAACAGCATAATAGAGACACTACATTTGTACAGTGAGCCGAATTTCACGCGGCTGCTAGGAAATTAGCCTGTAGCACTTTAGCGAATAGCATACTTAGAAAGACAGACATAAACTTGACATAACTTCATTCCCTTTTTCCCTTGTTTGTCTCTTTGGCCTTGCTGTTTTATGCCGTTCTGACCATATGTGCACATCTGCAACACGTTTTAATTTTCTTGACTAGAATAAAAAAAGCTAGTAAAATAACGAAACATTTCCAATGCTTCCAAATTCGCTGATATATTATCCTGAATGTGCCTATTTAAATAGTCCTGTACCAGTCTTACTTTGTATTGGGAGATGTGAAACCTTTGTCATAGCCCATGTTACAGATATTTATCGATGAAAATCAGCATCTTATTTTTGAAAAGAAAAGAGGTTTAGTTTATATATTAGCAACGTTGCGAAATTGTAAATGCTTTTTGAAGGGGGTACGCTAGGGAAAAGAACAAAACAAAAAGTCCACTACTCAGTTAACGGGACCATAGATATCATTTCTCTCAGCGTAGGGCACAATCATTAAGGTTTCTGCCGCTAATGTGTTTCTTCTATTGTCTTTTACAATAGCTATGTTTTTATCCAAAGATGCGAATTAGATTTATGCGCAAAACTGGAATTTCGCATGAAACATTTTCGAAAAAAGCACCGTTTACATCCACGCACACACACAAAGATTTTGCTGCTTGTTCAAACTACTTAATTACACTGAGCTGAAACAACACAATTCTTTACATTTTGTTAGGGACAACTTGTTTGTTGTTCAATTGTTTTATGTTCAATCCACTTAAATTGGTTAAGTTAACGTAATCGATTTGTGTTCAGACAACATTTTTTCCAGTGCAATGAATCAAACAGAACAAAATCGTCACTTGCTGAAAATCTGGCGCCAAATTTAAAAAAAGAACAATGTAATTTGCTGCAGTAGTAGAAGCTACTGTGGGCGTTTTTCTAATATAATAAATTACTTGCATCCAGGGCCGGAGCAAGCTCAACTGGTGCTCTAGGCAAACGACGATGATGCCGCCCCACGAAAGTGAAGAGGGGGGGAGGGGTTGGGGATGTTGGCTGGTGTCGCGGAGGAAAGTGAAGAGCGGGGGAGGTGGGGGGGATGTTGTGTTTGTCGTGAACGATATTGAAGAGATTAGGGTGGGAGGGGGTTGGTTGCGCAGCCTAAAGTGAAAAGCAGGGGCAGGTGGGGGGGTACGGTGTTGCAGTGTCTAAGAGGGGGGGGGGGGGGGGGGGGTGTCATGGACGCCGCCCTGACTACTCGCTGACTGCTTGCATCTCAGATGATGAAACACAATGTATGCGCTGTGGCTTTTGGAGATGCGAGACTGATCTTTGAGACAGTTCTGGGAGGTAATAATACCAAGCCACTTTGGTGACAGACTTTGGCTGAGGGACTTAATTATTTTATGTTCAATCCACTTACATTTGTAAAAACAAAGAAGTATAACTTGATTCCATCATGTTGTCCCAACACAAATAGATTGTGTGCAACCCAGCATTTTTACAGTGTATGAGATTTTCCAAATGCGCATAAAAATAGATGGATGGAAACATAGCTAATGAGAACACTTAAATTCCAATATCTCATATCAAATTCTGACCCAAGCCTCAATTTCTTTAAACATTTCATGATGATTACATCAGTTTCGAATAAAAAACATCTTGTTCGTACTGTATTGAATTTTTGGAAATTGTATCGATTTCTTAAAAAGAACATTTTGAATCCTCCTCAGAGACCGCTGACGTGAGTTTAACCAAGTATCTAAATTACTGTTGGAATGTTAACATATCTTGAATGCCTTTTCAGTACATGGTCAATGGTAATCTGTAATGATGTCAAGGTAATGGTGTCGAAACACGAGGCATGAACTGTTGTACAGTCCGATGCCTCGTCATGAAATATTCGTATATATGTTGACATTGCGATTTCAAACCGTTTTGACCCAATCCTACAGTAACTAAATGGTTTTTAAATGTATTGACAGATTCTTGTGTTTTGTATGTGCACACTATGAATTAGCAAGAATACAGAAGAAGTGGTTATACCATGTATATATGTTATATGTACCAAAGAGGTAAAAAGAAAAAAAAAAAACGTACCTAAATATGTCATTCTGTAAGAGAATCAGATGATGTCACGCTCCCATCTCTCCACAGTGGGGTATATGACTATATGACCTATATGGGTAAAAGTATCTTCCCAGACTACAGGTGGATCATTCCTGCTCTGCAGTTTGTTTGTTGTTTTTTTTTCATAATTTCATTCAGCAGGAATATTTCCTGGCCAGTCACGATCCTTCTGATCCATCAACATTATTAATGATTACTTGATATTTGCTCAAATAAAAGAGAATGAATAGGACAGAAATTCGTCCACTTTTTTACTATACCCGTTTCAAACTGCATAGAATATTTTCAAATGACAAATATGAAAGAAAAAAAAACACAAAACATGAATATGTGTGTATGTGTGTGTAGTGGAGATCAAAATTATAGAACAATTATACAGCAGTATAAAAAGAATTACTATTGTAATTATACATTTTATTACAATACACTATAAAAAGGTATATGATCAGTTATTCATGACAACATATGTTGTTTTTAGTTCATTGTAACTCATTAAACTAAGTTAATCATGTTCTAACTTAATTTTATAAGTTACGCAAGCTATTTTAAGTCAGGTTAACAAAATATGAGTTCAATGGACTCATAAGGTTCATTTGATTCAGCAAATTTGCTGTGTAGTAATGCTATTAGTATAATAGTAATATTTCATTCATTCATTCATTCATTCATTTTCTTTTTGGCTTAGTTGCTTTATTAATCTGGGGTCGCCACAGCGGAATGAACCACCATAGTGAAAATGAAAATATAATATATATATATATATATTATGAAAATATGAAAATATAATATATAATTACATGTTATGTTTAAAAATATTGAAGAATTGAAGCTCATTCTCTAATTTGATCTCCATATGTAGCACAGTGAAAACATAAAAAATGTGAAATATGTTTCTTATTTAAAATAACAATTTGCTATTTTAATATATTTTAAAAATATATATTTATTAGTGTGATTTCAAAGCTGTTTTTTTGCATCATTACTCCAGTCATATGATCCTTCTGAAATTATTCTAATATGCTAATTTAATGCTCAAAAAACATAACAAAAGCCAAAATATTCTTGACATTATAAATGTCTTTATCAGCACTTTTGATAAATGTTAAGCATCCTTATTA
>CAIGQW010055747.1:3251148-3268399 GCA_903798125.1 Danio choprae | reverse complement strand
GATGTATAGAGATGTATCAGCATTTTAAAAAGGCATTAAAGGTGCAGTAGGTGATTGTCTTCAGAAACGTTTTTTTGTTGTGCTGGTTGAAAGTCTCTTTACATTCCAATAGTAATAATTAAAGTAAATGATCTAAATGCATTTATATGTATTTTTATATTCTGGGTAAGGCATAAAACTAAAAAAAATTTTCGTCCAATTAAATATTGTCGGGCCGACATTTCCCATAATTCTGATAAGTAGCCCAAACTGTCTGTCAACAAATGTTCATGTGCGTTTATGTGCACATGATCACAGTCGCGGCAAAATAAAATGCTGAATCAAAACTTTTTAAAATCCTGAATCAATATTAGAGTTACTTTTGCACGCTGGAGGAAGGACGACACCATGGCTGAAGTATTTCTTTTAGACAGGTCATGTTATGTTTTAAAACTCTTTTAGTCACGCAAAGCTTCTGTAGATTGTCTTGTACTGTATTATGAATGGGCTATATGCACAAGTGTTGTTCAGCCACTGAAATCTTCCGGCGAATGATTGATGTGACTTTTCAATTTCAAGGGACCTTTTACAGCATTGATAATGCAGATTTTTATTTAGTTTAACAACAAAACATAAGGGGGCAGCATGGTGGCGCAGTGGGTAGTACAATCGCCTCAGAGCAAGAAGGTCACTGGTTCGAGCCTGGCGTATGACATGAACTAGTGGGTTGTCTGCTGTCATGTTGCAGTGCGCGCCCGGTTAGCATTTTGTCAGTCAGATCACCTACTGCACCTTTAATTGAATAATTTAAATGTAATTCATTCATTTTCCTTCAGCTTAGTCCCTTATTTATCAGGGGTCGTCACAGCGGAGTGAACCGTCAACTATTCCGGCATATGTTTTACGCAGCGGATACCCTTCCAGCTGCAATCCAGTACTGGGAAAAACCCATACATTCTCACATTCACAAAAAACGCATGTCTTTGGACTGTGGGGGAAACCGGAGCACCCTGTGGAAATAGACGCCAACACGGGGAGAACATGCAAACTCCACACAGAAATGCCAACTGGCCCAGCCAGGACTCTAACCAGCGACCTTCTTGATGTGAGGTGACAGTGCCAACCACTGAGCCACCGTGCCGCCCCATTATTTTAATGTATTAAATGTATTAAACAGATGTATTATATGTATTAGCATTAATAAAAAAAACTAAATCAAAGCTTGAGAAAATTGGTGCAAAGCAATTGAAACCCTGCAGACTAGAGACACCTGCTGGTCAAGATGGTGTACATGCAACAAAAATAGTTCAAACATGTATACTGACGCCTTTTACTGCCTGTGATTTTGGGATTGGCTAAAAGTACCAGTTGTAAACAAACTCTAAAGTGAACATGGTTAATAAATACAATCCGGGCAGCCACTTAATCAGTACAGCTTGCGATTGTCAAAAAGACACAAAATTATATAAAAAATGTTCACATAAACACGGTCATAAACAATATGCAGTAACCACTGGTGCCTGTGCTGTTAATATGAATCAATCATATAAAAACAAAAAAAAAAAAATCACTCAATGCTCTTGACTGAACAATATTAGATGAATAAGAACACATTTCAAGCAGTGGTTCTTACTGTTTTTAGGGCAGAACATCACCAGTCATGGTTGGGGCTTTTGAGTCAACATCAAATATTGTCATAATTTCACTTTGCATAGACTAGTAGATGTTAGGTGTTGAAGTTGTCTTATGAATAAATGTCAGTATAATGTTGAGACATGAGACATTTAGAAGCTGCAGCAGCCACAATGATATTATGCAGCAGCTGGAAATAGTCCCCAGCTAGGTAACTAGGTAACAGCGCTGCTGGCTAATACCATTACGCCTGCTGCAGGCATGATATGGCAGTCAAGTTTCTTGATTATTACTCCAGAATGAGGGTATACAGTAGTCTACATTTGAAGTGAATCAAAAAAGTAATTTTCATAAGACAAGAATGAGTGTTGTTCTAAAGTTTGAAAACAAATTTGATGAAAGGTGATGATCAAATGTTGTTGTACTGTAGTTCCTATCCATATCGGCCTAGAAAATAGCAACCTTTCGTTGATCTTGGTGCACAATGTAACCACAGAAGTGTAAGCTTTAAATAGGAAAATTATCTAAACTCTTTTTAATTTTTTTGAGTGAGATGCTAACAGTTCAACCCGATTCAATGATTTATGCTAAGCTAAAAGTGTGTCTTGCAGACTCACAGATCATTGGATTCAAAAATGGTCAAACTCTAGAAGACTTGTAAAAATGAGATCTGCTGCAAAAAAAACATATGCCAGAGTAATGGGTGGTTCATTCCGCAGTGGCGACTCCTACAAAATCAGGCACTAAACCGAAGGATAGTGAGTGAGTGACTTGTAAAATTAGGCTATTTCCAAATAAAAGTGGAGTTTTCTTTTAATCATTGTCCTGACATAGAAGCTTCACATTAACTAAACATTAATGACACTAGCAGCTGAGCAAGCAGCAGTCATTGTGCTGCATGTACAACATCTTTTCAACCAAACACTTCATCTCCACTATTCTAATCCAATCTGTTAATCTGGTGGGTTATTTAACTCAAAACCCGAGCTGAGTCTAGAGATAAATGCATTTGTTTACCATCATTTATGAATTGGTGAACAGGCAAATGCTTGCATCAAACCCATAAGATTTTGCAAGCATACTGTGCAGTATTCACCAAGTCATAAGTGAATATTCCATTCTGAATGTATGCTGTGTGTGTGTGTGTGTGTGTGTGGCGTGGGTGGGAGGAATAGTGGAGTTGTAGCGTTGGTGCTGACAGCCTGGCGCAGAGGAATTTCTCATGGAAATGATGTTCAGTGTAGAGAGGGCCTTTAATTGGGTGAATATGTCATAAGGGCTCACAGTTAATCATAGCAAATAGAGGACGGCGGAGAGGAAGTTTGGATCGTTTGGGAAATGGTGAAGAATGTACGCTGTTGTAGTTGGGCTTTAGCAATGTGTGCCATAAGTAATTGCTGACTGAATTCTGTAGATAACTGGATGCTTCTCAGTAATGGGATGGAAGTAAGAACTTAAATGATGAAAAATGCCATTTGTATCAGCTTTATCAAGACTGTAGAGGAATAGTAACTCATTTAGATGGATTTTGTGTTTGATTGTAAATAATTTTCTGAAGTATCTGACATGTACCGCCCCCTACAAGACCCTTCTCATTTGCTGCGCTTGATCTCAACCACTCTCACTGGCAGAGCTGTGATAATAACAAAATGGTATTGGCTGTTTTATAAAGTTTATAAAGGGGGTAGGGGTTACTGTCTGTCCCGTCCTTCATGTTTCAGTTGAGATTACACTAAATGGATAAAAACTGCACATATCTAAGAATTTTACAAGATCTTTAAAAGATACTGGACAGGAAAACGTTTCATTTGAAAAGTTGCTATTTTCGAGGCAGAATTTAGCTGCCGTACTATGGCTACAGCAGACGCAATGACACAGTTCCTAGCTGTTTCAGCCTAGAAAACAGCAACATTTCATTATCTTAGTACACGGTGTACCTACAGAAGAGTCAAACTTAAAATAGGAAAATTATTGAAACTCTTTGGTCAATTTTGATAGAGATGCTAATCGCCTAATCCCATTCAATGATCTATGCTAAGCTAAGCTAAAAGTGCTCCCACCAGACCTGGAGATCGGCGGAAACGATTCAAAAGTGGTGGTAAAATGAGCCTATATTCAATAAAACTGGAGTGTTCCTTTAACAAATACAAAGCAGTAGTAGATCATGAATATTGATAACTTAATCTAACCTTCACCCAAGAACCCAATTTGGCATAATCACCTGAGTCATAAATGTCATATGAGTAATCAGGCCGAAAATGATGTCATGATGATGTCAGCTTTCTGATGAAAGCACAAGAAAAATTAACCGTGAGCCTCCAGAACAAAATCTGGTCACTAATCTCTCACTCAGTAATCATAAGAAATATTTTGTATAGACATACTACATAGCCATACACAGAAAGCATACAGTGCATAGCATAAATGATTACACCTTTTTAAAAATGTATATTTTTATTCATTTCTTACATCTTGGAGCACTGAAACATGTCAGTTTTATTAATATTCATAAAATAAGTGAGTCTGGTCACTGAACACCATTAAGAATAGAAAGATAATACATTTATGAATACAAATTCAAAGGAGGCATTGCAAAACAAAACAAAACTACAAAATTTCAACTAAATTGTATATTTTGTTATGATTTTTCCTCCTTTCCCCTAACATATTATTTGGGTTTACAATTTTTTGGACTGTCATTTTTGTTCAATTAGCTATGGCTTTGTTACTGACTTATCTAATGTATATACACCATTATCTTAACGTACAGCATATAGAACATATTAAAATTAAAAGAAAGATCAGTGAGCTGTGTACGCATTTATGCAGAGCACTGTACAGTATATGGAATGCTTCTGAATGATAGTCAATGGAGAAAATGGCTTCTTTCATGTACAACAATGTAGTTACAGCATCTACCAGGAGGAGCTGCTAAACTGCTGAAACCAACCAAACCCTCAACAGCTGGTTTAATGACGGATAGTTGGAATTTTGATGAGGCGATGTTACGTGACTTGACACTTCAGGATTTTTACCAAGGAACATCAACGTGACCTAATTCATATTCATGACCTTCGCCTTGTAGGATTTGTCACATCGCCTCCAGAACACCTTGATGAGTCACGAATTGTCCCAATACAAATGCGTGGCCCGCTGTATGATGCCGAGGGGAATGAAAAAACTCGTGTGGGTGTCTTGCTTGGATTTATCTTCTGAGCACAGCCAGAGCTAGCAGGGATTTAGCTATACCCCTGAGCTCTGTAGGCATTAGCCCACCCACTGTGACGGTCAGAAAGAAATTCAAAAGCTCTTCTTGATAATTTATGCAGATAAGGCATCAAAACATTTAAACAGTTTGAATGTGCGATGCTTTCATTTTATGTAACCACCGTGTGACTAATTTTTAAAAACCCGTCAGCAATTATACATCTCTGCATAACAGACAAAACACAATGATAGAAAATAATGGTTGAAAGAAAAAGAGAGGAATCGACAATAATTTGCACAGACTTCAGAATCTAGTTTAGAAGTGTAGCCTACATTGGAAACACATCATAAAGAATTTAACATTTAGTTAGATTTATATTATGGATTAACTATGTTTTATTAGCACGTGCATTCATAATAATAATAATAATAATAATAATAATAATAATAAGTTGAACACAGTTATCCAAATTATCCAACTATTGGTGGATTTTAGAAACAAGAAGGAAAATTTGTTTGTTAGTTGTAAGATCGTATTAACCTTCATAAAGCATCATTTTTAAAGTAGTCAAAACTTAATATTTCACATCACACATATATAATGTACTACTACCTTGTCGCCTATCCAAGTTTTAGGAACAACAAATAATAACTTGACTTCTAGTTGATCATTTGGTATCAGAAAATTTTACCAAAAATTATGATATTTTATATTTTACCTAAATAAAATATGATCATGTCTTGATTTTTAATTATTTAATTAGGACAGTAAGGTCTGACTTTGCTTAGACAAAAGTCTTGTCACTTCACAGAAATAATGTACAGTATAGAATATAAAGTCATGGTGCAGTGGAAAAAGAATGAATATTGTGTATGACTGCCATGAGCTTGGAGGACTGCATCCATACATCTCTGCAATGACTCAAATAACTTATTAATAAAGTCATCTGGAATGGCAAAGAAAGTGTTCTTGCAGGACTCCAAGAGTTCATCAAGATTCTTTGGATTCATCTTCAATGACTCCTCCTTCATCTTACCCCAGGCATGCTCAATAATGTTCATATCTGGTGACTGGGCTGGCCAATCCTGGAGCACCTTGACCTTTTTTGCTTTCAGGAGCTTTGATGTGGAGGCTGAAGTATGAGAAGGAGCGCTATCCTGCTGAAGAATTTGCCCTCTTCTGTGGTTTGTTATGTAATGGGCAGCACAAATGTCTTGATACCTCAGGCTGTTGATGTTGCCATCCACTCTGCAGATCTCTCGCACGCCCCCATCCTGAATGTAACCCCAAACCATGATTTTTTTCCTCACCAAACTTGACTTATTTCTGTGAGAATCCTGGGTCCATGCGGGTTCCAATAGGTCTTCTGCAGTATTTGTGATGATTGGGATGCAGTTCAACAGATGATTCAACAGTAAAATCTACCTTCTGCCATATTTACAAATAATCAACTAGAAGTCAAGTTATTATTTGCCGCTCATACAACTGGGTTTCACGACAAGACTTTTGTCAGGTAGTGTTTATATGAGAGATCTTTCAGGTGAAAAAAAAAAAGTTTCTTGGTTAAATGCTTAATATTTTATCAAACTGAATATCCAAAACTGTCACAAAACTGTTATATGGGAAAAAGGCTTAAAATATTTGACAAAAAGTTACAATTTATACATGCAGGTAAAAAATGTAATGGTACAAAATTATAATTTTTTTTGCTTATACTTAAAAAACTAAAGGTTGTTGAGGTGCAATCTTTTTATAAATAAATATAACATTTTCTTACGTTCCAAAAGTTTATATTATACAGGTTCAAAATGTCCTGAGTACAAAACATGCAACTCTTTTTAATTCTGTCTTTACTTTTATTTTAAAAGTTGTTTTCACAAAAAAAAAAAGTTTACATTTATACATACAGGCTCAAAATGACCTGAACATAAAACAACTTTTTTTTTTCTTCCTGTTTTAGCTTGTATATCTATCTATCTGTCTGTCTATCTATATAGAAGTTAAAATATATTTAAATGTAAATGTATTCAAAATTCTAATTTAACCCTGAAAAAAAAGCTAGAAAAAAGGTTTTGATGAATCTAAAATATGAATGGTTTTGTCTCTCAGGATTAGTTGGTTTTGACTCTGAGATTTAATTACACCTTTGGAACATGATCATTAAGTTTAGTTAAAGGTGAAGTATGCAAGTTTGACACCCAGTGGTTGAACTAGGTATTGCATTCCTGGATCAAAACAAGCGCAAGCGCAGGTTGCTAGATTGAGGACCAAGAAGCGAGTCTGACGATCGAGCCTAAAGCCTGATTTAAATCGTGTTCTAAATAAAAGCAACAGCACACGATAAAAGTAATATTTTCCATATTAAAAGGAGTTTTTGTTCTAATTAAAAAGTTTGAATGCCCTTTTACATGACATTTATTACCATACTACTGAAAGCAGCAGCAGATAGTTCACCTCAGATCTTGAAAATAAAATGAACCATTTGAAATTGAACTTAAGAACTGTGACTCAAAACCAACACATATCAGTGACTCAGCATGTACATTTCATAATGTTCAAGAGGTTTAATATGTATTAATTAGATTATAAACCTTACCATTTCGTGAGCGAGTGCATATTCTGTGCTTCTACTTGGCTGTATTTAAATTTCTGTCGTGTTTCGTCTGGTGCAAACAGCCAAATTGCTTATCCTGCAAATCTCACCACGTAGCATGTTGTTAGGACACGGGGTTACAATGTAACCTGCTCACTTAATGTTTACAATTATAATATTTATATTATTTGCTAATTGATAACCTCATGTGAATCTGCATCTCATTTCAGAGTCTGCTACTGTCCACCGGAGGTCGCATTTTGGTCACGGGCACATGCTTTGAGAGCTTTTCTGAATGAATGAATGAATGAATGAAATACGTGGTTTTCCAACAAGGCAACCCGGGGTGCTGAAATATAATTGGCTAAACTGGCATTTGGAGGGATAAAAAACCCCAAAAAAAGACTTTTTCAAACCCAAAACATTTTCAAAGCAGAATATCTGACTTCAGCATTGTTTTTCAGATAAACAAGTATGTTCACTTAGCAGGTTTTGAAATATCTGCAAACATATTATGGTATTTTTATGCTTTAAAAGAGTCAAACACTTACATACAGCACCTTTAATTAACCTGGAGTGCATCTGTCACTTATAGAGCAAAAAGAGTACATTTCAAATCCTAAGTAATTCATCTTTTCTTCACAAGTAGTTCTGGGCATGAATATGAGTCACAAAACACGTCAGAATTGAACCTGTGTCTCCCACTCAACCTCTTTGGAGCGCGCAAGATATCCTTTCTGACATCCGTAGATTTAAATTTCATACAGAGAAAATAAGACACTACTCATAAATTATAACACATATGAAACATTTATGAATTATGAAATGACCTCTACAGTCCCCCTTTAGACGTGATATGTGATAGATGTGATATGTGATAGCGAATCTGAAACAACATTCTTCTCCATTTATACCGGTGTAGAGAGAAGCTAGTCTCACTGTATTGATTGGCTGTTCGTTCCACTGACAGAGTGCTCTTGAAAAGAGAAATCAATGCTGAAGTGATTTGTTTATACTCTTTCAGTATGCTTTTACCTTACATTACAGCTCATCGGGACTCGCAATCCAAAGAGTTCACAACGCCCATAGGTCATTAAACCTTTAGTGCTGAAGGATGGATGAAGCTTAGGTTGTAGAGCTTGATCGAAGGTGAGGAAAATGCTACAGTTACTTCCAATTGTTATATAATTATTCACATATTAAGCTTTTGTAGTATTATTTAAGTTTGGATCTTATGGAAAACGCAAATAAAAAAAGAAAGTAGTGATTTCCAAATTTACTTTGTCTTGTATTTGATTGCAGACAATATGAACACAAAATATTTCATGTTTTGTCTGGTCAACATCATTTCATTTGTAAATATACATCCTTTGCTGCCAATCAGCCCTGCAACACATTCCAAAAAATGTTGGGACAGGAGCAGTTTAGGGCTAGTAATCAGGTAAATTGGTTAGTTAATGATCTGATTTGAAACGGGTGAAGTCAACATTCATTCATTCATTTTCTTTTCGGCTTAGTCCCTTTATTAATCCGGGGTCGCCACAGCGGAATGAACCGCCAACTTATCCAGCATATGTTCTACGCAGTGGATGCCCTTCCAGCTGCAACCCATCACTGGGAAACATCCATACACACCCATTCACACACATACACTACGGACAATTTAGCTTTCCCAATTTACCTGTACCACATGTCTTTGGAATTGTGGGGGAAACCGGAGCACCCGGAGGAAACCCACGCAAACACGGGGAGAACATGCAAACTCCACACAGAAATGCCAACTGACCCAGCCGGGGCTTGAACCAGCGACCTTCTTGCTGTGAGGCGATTGTGCTACCCACTGCGCCACCGTGCTGCCGGTAATGTCAACAGGTGATTGTAATTATGATTTGGTACAAAAGCAGCATCCAAGAAAGGTCTAGTCCTTTAGGAGCAAAAAATGGGTTGAGGATGGCCAACAAATACAGACATCCTGTGGTGCTATTCGCGCATGTGGCAGAATAACACAGTGCAAATTGGGTGTTTCGTCCATTTGATGCGCTTAATGTGTTATTTGCGCAAAATCACACGAGTTGAAAAATCTAAACTTTGGCGGACATTTGGGCCACGTTAACCAATCAGAAACGTGCTCTAGCGTTCAATAATGAGGGAATCGTTACTGGTGCAGCAAACCTGTCAAGTTTCTGTTTGTGTCAAGCCATTTTTGTTGACTAATTTAGCCTTTGTTTTCCCTAAATGAATAGTGTGTTGTAAATAAATATGTAATGTAAATAAATGTGTGCGGAAAAAAAACAAACTTCTGTTGTACCTTATTGTCACGGTCACACAAGGAAGAGAGGACAGGTAGTTAGTGTTCGTGGTGATATCTTCTCACTGAGTGCAGGTGGTAAAAACGTGAACACACAGAATGCAGGAATACTTGAGAGTCACTTCCCTTTGATGGCGAGCAAACTGATCACAGGAGTTAGACTCGATGATTCACAGAAGGGCAGATGAGAACATAGGAGGATAAGGAAGAGCACGATGAAGAAATGACCATCCAACGTTGATTCCAGCCGCTGAGTGAATGAGTGAGGTGAGCTTATGTAGTGAGTGGGTGATTGCTGGTGTTGGTGACTGTGATTACAGAGGCAGGTGTGTGTGATCAGTATTCTGGTGACTGTGAATGGTGACTGGGGCTGATGGAACGTGCAGAGGGTGTGACACTTATACAGTGCACTTCTCTTCAGTGGCTCTGTCTAGCAACATGTAATAATGGTGATTTTTTTGGGGGGGCGGGGGAGGTTAATAGGGGCAAATAGGGGCAAATTTAGATGAAAAAAGATTAATTTTACATCTTATAAAAAGGGCATAATTGTAAACTGTAAGTAAATTTCACCACAACTTTAAATTCAAATGCATTATTTGGCCTACTGTCACACACCAAAGTCTTAATCAAAGATTCTATGACACAACCCTCACAGAATTGGAAATCCAGCGACTGGTTCTTCCTTAAAAGCACTGATTGCATCACCTTTATAACTTGAAGCAGAACTTCATTGTGCAGTGGACTGATAAAAACTCTTGCACCTCAGCATTCATTGGTGCTTGAGACTCAGCCAATCAGATTTGACCTTGACATTTTTAGCTCCAAACCATTTCTCACAACTTTTAGGACTTTTGTTACCACATTGAGGAAAGCTTTTACAATGGTTTCGCGCCGAGCCCTGATAATTGCATCTTACCGCAGTTCAAATATGTTGCATTTGCAAAAAAAAGTTGACTGGTTTTACATTGTCAGCATTTTTGCTTTCATTAATAATGACTGATCTCGCCACGTAGTCTCCAGCTAAGTGGTCATGGCCTATTCTCAAAGTAAATTTGTGTCCTGGCAGTCTTAGTTCTCTCCAAGGTTTGTTTACTTTAAACTTAAAGGAAGCCTTTAAAAGCTTTCCACATTGTAACCACTTTAGGATATTCATATGCGTGTTTGGCTCAGCTCCTGAAAAGCTTTTATGGAGATGCTGTAGTCTTTCTGACAGAGATCAATTGGTGCTCGGTGTGGAGAAAGTGGATAAGATGATATCAGGTTCTTCCTTATATTTCTGTCAATAGCCAAGCTGCTGAAGATCAGTCCTGTCAACTGCAGTATGAATGAATGTGAATACTTGATTACAGTTCAACCACTCAGAAGTACTGTACATATTCAACCAGGGGCCAGTTTCACTAGCAGGTTGTGCCAGCGCAAACAATTAAACAGTACTGTAAAAAAAAAGAAAAGAATACTCACCCACCTTACTCTAGCACTTAATTCTGTGAGCGCTAACAGTTCCTTTGTATAATTAGCACTTGTTGTGTGTATTGCCTCTTCTTGTTGAATCGCTGAATGCCTCCTCAATTGTAAGTCGCTTTGGACAAAAGCGTCTGCTAAATGACTAAATGTAATGTAATGTTCCACAGAAAATAAAAATAAACTGTTGGGCACGTTCCTTTAAAAGAGTAATTAGTTATAGTTACTAGTTTCTTCTCACAATTAGTAACCAAGTTACATAATTATAAAAGTAACTAATTACCAGGGAAAGTAACTATTGCGTTACTTGACTATAAAATAAATATAAAACATTGTACAGTAATATTGTCACGGTCACAGAAGGCAGAGACGAAAGTGTAATTTACACAGTGTTTATTAAAACACAAGAAGAGTCTTCGCACCGAAGTGCTAGCAGGTTCACAACGTGAAACAGTCACTGAATGAAAGTCACTTCCCTTGAAGGCGAGCAAACCGATGACAGAGGTTAGCGTTGACGATGGGTAATCTCATAGATGACGTGGCAGAAGATAAGGGTGAGCACAAGGAGAGTTCGACCATGCAACGATGATTCCAGCCGACGAGTGAACAGGATGGGTCAGTTTATACAGTGTGGTGGAGACGGCTGGAACAGGTGAGTGTGGTTAGTGCACAGGTGTGTGTGATCAGTAATCAGGTGATTGTGTACGGTGTGTGGTGGATGGAGAGTGAGAATGGTGATTGGGGCTGATGGAACGTGCAGAGGGTGTGACAAATCTACACTATTTTAATGCTGTTGTGGGACAATGTGAGAGACAACGGCAGCATGTCCTCAACTATATATCTAGATATTATTTTGTTTAATTCTGTCTGAGTAATAAGTCTGTGCTGTGGAGGAAAATTAAGTTTTATTTGCTTTGACGTCGTGGCTTCGTCTCCTCCTCTGGTAGCAGAGCTCACACTATCACCTGCATAGCCACTGATTTTGTGATGGCATGTGACGACGTGAGGCGCTTCATTAGATTAGAATTACTTGTCACCGACGCAGAGAGACTCTTTTTTCCTGGGTATAAGTGGCACGATACTTAAACATTCTTGCCTTTCACCTCGACGAGGGAAAAGTAGTGCTTATATTTCCAGTTAGCAAAAGTTTACTTTTGAACTTGTTGGATTTGCCATCATTCTCACTCCTGGTCATTGGTGTGTGCCACTGACTGTGCGTGTGCCTTTGTGAACACTCGCCCTACTCTGCCTCTGATTGGCAAACAATGGAAATAAACTACATTTAAGCCAATCATAATCACTGGTTGGCTATGTGTCCCGCCCCAGCCCTGAACACACACACATTTAGTATAGTATAGTATAGTTGTCACATCCCCTGCACGTTCTGTCAGCCCTGATCACCAGTCTCACTCTCCAGCCACTACACAACGCACTCACTCACCAGATTACTGATTACACACACCTGTGCACTCATCACTATCACCTGCTTCTGTCATCACCAGCGCACTATATACACTCACCCGCTCCAGTCCTTCATTGTCTGGTATCATCTTCACATGATCGCTACACTCTTCATCTGCTCTTCCCGATCTCCTGCCAAGGCTGTCTGCTACTCCTTGTACCCAGAGACTAACCCCTGTCATCGGCTTGCTCTACAAAAGGGAAGTGATTCTTCTACTCAGCCTGACTACTCTGAACAGTTTATCTCGCACCACGGTGCACAGACTATCCTGTGTTTTAATAAACACTGTGTAAAGATACTTCTGTCTCTGCCTTCTGTGATCCGTGACAGGATACCAGACCCGCAAATACATTCCCGGATTATGGACGATCACGCTAATCCTTCCGGGATCGCCGCTGACTCACACCCGGAAGCAGCGGCGCTAAACCAACAGCCCACGAATCCTCCCATCAACCCGCTCGCGATGTCGAGCTCAGCTCTTTCTCGTCCCGCCTGTTATGCGGATAATCCCCAGACCTGTGCTGGATTCGTGCTGCAGTGTTCTCTGTACATAGAGACCAACTCAAACTCCTTCCCCAACGAAATATCCAAAGTCGCGTTTGTGATCTCGCTCCTCACGGGCCGAGCTCTGCAATGGGCTGACGCCCTCTGGAACGCCAGCAACCCCGTCCTAAATTCCTATCACACCTTCACCCAGCACTTTAAAGAAGTCTTCGGCACAGCACTTACCCCACTATCAGTTCACGATGAACTTATATCCCTCACTCAAGGCAAACTCACCATTCATGAGTACACTCTTCGTTTCCGCACTCTCGCCGCCAGTAGTGGGTGGAACCAAGTAGCCTTGCTCGCCGCCTTCCGTCAGGGATTGACACCCAACGTTCGCCAGCATATGGTAATCTACGATGACAACGCCGATCTGGAGGTGTTCATCCGGAAGGCTGTCAGCGTCTCTCAACACCTCAATGCTTGTTCCACCCCTACGACCATTCACAAAGCACCATCTCATCCTCACTCATCACCCTCGCTCTCCACTGTTGATTCCCCTCGTCTTCACCGCCCTCCATCAACTCCAGCCGACTCCGAGGAGCCTATGATCACCGACGCCTACCACCTCACCTCCGCTGAACGCAACAGACGACTCCGTCTTCAACTCTGCCTATACTGTGGGGAAGCAACCCATCTCATCTCTGGCTGCCCAGTCCGTCCGCCTCGTCCCATGGTGAGCGCTTGTTCCATCACCCCATCCATTTGTAACATTCCACATCTGCAAGCCACTCTAACCACTAATTCATGCGATTTTTCCATCGATGTCCTGGTGGACTCCGGAGCCGCTGGAAACTTCATCTCCACCCATTTCGTCAGTAAACATCGCATCCCTACAGTGATTAATGAGACCCGGTATCGCATCTACACCATCCAAAATACACCATTGGGCGAGGGCCAGATCACCCGTCGGACGCGTCAAGTCACCTTGACGATCTCCCCTGGCCACCGAGAAAAACTTCACCTCCTGGTCTTGCCCAGGGCCAACGTTGATGTTGTGTTGGGTCGACCCTGGCTGATCCAACATCAGCCTACCATCAACTGGAGCACCGGACAGATCCTCGAATGGAGTAACACCTGCAAAGAACACGTTCATCATTTACCGAACCACCAACCATCTCTTCCCCTTCACTCAACCACTGTAGCTCACTCCTCCACGGACCCCACTCGGCACGTTCCTCCCATCTACCACACTTTCCTGGATGTCTTCAGCAAAGAACGTGCCACTCAACTACCTCCTCACCGGCCCTGCGACTGTAGCATCGACCTGCTGCCCAACGCCAAGTTACCGCACGGTCGCATCTACCCTCTTTCCCGTCCTGAACACGAGGCGATGGAGAGCTACATCCACGAAGCCCTCGACCAGGGTTTCATCCGGCCATCTAAGTCTCCTGCCGCATCGAGCTTCTTCTTCGTAACCAAGAAGGACGGAGGGCTCCGGCCGTGTATCGATTATCGGGTGTTAAACGAAGCTACGGTGAAATTTGCTTACCCCTTACCACTTGTGCCAGCCGCTCTTGAGGAGCTCCGGGAGGCGCGAGTATTTAGTAAGCTGGATCTCCGTAGCGCGTACAACCTGATCCGTATTCGAGAAGGAGATGAGTGGAAAACCGCCTTCATCACCCCTACTGGTCACTATGAGTACTTGGTCATGCCGTATGGATTAGCAAACAGTCCCTCCATATTCCAAAACTTTATGAATAATATCTTCAGGGACCTCCTCCATAAATGTGTTATTGTATACATTGACGACATACTCATTTACTCCCGTACTCTAGAAGACCACCACGACCAAGTCAACCAAGTATTGCAACGTCTCCGTAAACACCAACTCTACCTCAAAGCCGAAAAATGTGAGTTCCATCTGTCCACCATCTCCTTTCTCGGCTACGTGATCTCCGCTGCGGGGGTCCAGATGGAGAACACCAAGGTGGACGCCGTAAACAACTGGAAGGTACCCCAAACCGTCAAGGAGCTCCAGCGTTTCCTAGGATTTGCCAACTTCTATCGACGCTTCATAAAAAACTACAGCTCAATCTCTTCACCCTTGTCCTCTCTCCTCAAGGGGGGTCGGAAAATCATCGCCTGGAGCTCCGAGGCGGATCGCGCCTTCCGACTTCTCAAGAGTAAATTCACCGTAGCACCCATCCTCAGACACCCGGATCCTACACGGCCCTTCGTGGTCGAAGTCGATGCGGCAGACGTAGGAGTGGGGGCCGTACTCTCCCAGTGGTCTGACAAACCCAAAGCTCTCCATCCGTGTGCGTACTATTCCCGCAAACTCACTACTGCCGAACAGAACTACGGCATAGGGGACCGTGAGTTACTGGCCATCAAACTGGCCCTCGAGGAATGGCGGCACTGGCTGGAAGGAGCACAGTTTCCATTCACCGTAATAACGGACCATAAAAACCTCCAGTACCTTCGCAATGCCCAACGACTGAACGCTCGGCAAGCTCGATGGTCACTGTTCTTCGCCAGGTTTAACTTCTCCATCACCTACCAGCCAGGGAGCAAAAACTGCAAAGCAGATGCCCTTTCCCGTCTTTATTCACCAGATCCTGTTCCAGAAGCTCCCGAACCTATTCTTCCACCCTCCATCTCCATCGCTCCCATATTATGGGAAATTGACGAGGAAATTCGTGCCGCCACTCTCGAGGAGCCATCCCCTCCGGGTCTTCCTCAAGGGTTGACCTATGTTCCATCCAGTCACCGTCTTACCCTCCTCGAAAGTACGCACACCTCCCTCGGTTCAGGACACCCGGGCAGCAGGCGAACCCTCTCGCTCCTACGTGGGAAATACTGGTGGCCAGGTATGGCCAAGGACGTTGCCCAGTATGTCCGGGGGTGTTCGGTCTGCGCCGTAACCACCACTCCACACCGTCTTCCTGAGGGCAAACTCCAACCATTGCCCATTCCCCGCCGGCCCTGGACCCACATCGGCATAGATTTTGCCACTGATCTGCCTCCATCCCGAGGTCACACCACTATATTGGTGGTGGTCGACAGATTCTCCAAGCAGTGCAAATTAATCCCACTCAAAGCCCTACCTACTGCCTTAGAAACCGCGGAAGCACTGTTCCACCATGTCTTCCGCAACTATGGCATCCCCGAAAATATCGTCTCCGACCGGGGACCACAATTTATTTCCAGGGTCTGGCGGGCCTTCTTTCAGTTGCTAGGAACATCAATCAGTCTTTCGTCCGGCTACCACCCACAGACTAACGGGCAGACCGAACGCAAGATTCAGGAGATCTCACGCTACCTCCGGACCTACTGTGCTCATCACCAGAACACCTGGAGCCAGTACTTGCCGTGGGCGGAGTATGCTCAGAACTCTCTTCGCCAAGCATCCACGGGACTAACCCCCTTCCAGTGTGTTCTTGGATACCAACCTTCCCTATTTCCGTGGACCGGCGAAGCTTCTGAAGTGCCCGCGGTAAACCACTGGTTCCAGGAGAGCGAGAGGGTATGGGACTCAGCTCATGTACATCTCCAACGGGCAGTACGGAGACATACTGACGCCGCCAACCGCCGCAGACTACCCAACCCTGTATACCATCCTGGAGATAAAGTGTGGTTATCAACCCAAAACATCCGTCTCCGACTGCCCTGCAAAAAGCTGAGTCCCCGCTACATAGGGCCGTACACCATTCACTCTCAAATTAACCCCGTCACCTACCGCCTCAACCTGCCACCTCACTCCCGTATTCCCTCTGCCTTCCATGTCTCTCTTTTGAAACCCTTCACTGACCCTGTCTCTCCTCCTTCCACAGACCCAGAGCTGCCTCCCCCTCCAGCCCAACCTGAAGTCATGGGCGAGAACATCTACCAGGTCAAGGAAATTCTCAACTCCCGGCGGCGGGACGGCCGGATCCAATACTTAGTTGACTGGGAAGGATTCGGCCCCGAGGAGCGGTCATGGACACCTCGGGAGGACATTCTAGATCCCTCTCTCCTCGAAGTATTCCACCGGCAACATCCCAACCGTCCGGCTCCTCGAGGCCGCGGTCGTCCACGCCGCCGGTCCAGGGTGCCAGGAGTCACCCGTGGAGGGGGGGG
>CAIGQW010055747.1:3193786-3211148 GCA_903798125.1 Danio choprae | reverse complement strand
TTTGGTTTGTTTTTTGTTGTTTTTCCCAAAAAATAATAAGAGGGTGTACAAGGGTACATCATTTAAAAAAATAAAAATAAAAGTATTAGGTCTGATCTGCAACTATAGAAAATGCTTGAGGTTATTGCTGCCAAAAGAGGCTCAACCGGTTATTAAACCCAAAGGTTCACATACTTATTCCACCCTGTACTGTAAATGTTTACATGTTGCATTAAAAAAAAACCATCATATTTGTGTGGTATTAGTTTAAGCAGGCAGTGTTTTTCTATTGTTTTGACTTGGCTGAAGATCAGAACATATTGAAGATTTGGGACAATAGACAAAGACAAGACAAAAAGAGGCTTTAAAAGTCATCATTGTATGCCTTAAGCCAAAACCATACAAAGTGAACATGATGGTAAAGTGTTACCTCCAGGAACTTTATGTGATCATGTGTGTTTAAAAACTGCCCCAGCTCAGTGTTTCTCCTCTTCAGATCATCAATCTCCTTCTCCAGTTTCTTCATGAGATCTTCAGCTCGACTCACTGCAGTCTTTTCCTGATCTCTGATCAGCTGTGTGATCTCAGAGCGGCGTCTCTCAATGGAGTGGATGAGTTGAGTAAAGATGCTCTCAGTGTCCTCCACTGATGCCTGTGCAGAGCGCTGTTAAACACATCACAGTCAGCTCTTACTGCTGCTCACACACTCAACATGAGTCTCAAACTCTTCCTCTGTCTGTCAGCTGATGTTCTTCTTCTCAAACTCACCTTATGAGAGTCCACAGCCTGTCTCAGATCCTGAAGCTTCTTCACTCGCTCCTGGATTCTGTCTTGATATTGTCTTTGTGTCTCTTTCAGAATCTTCTGTAACCACAAATTGCATTAAAATTATGTATATTAAATATCATTTGTTTGTATTATTTTATGTTATTAGATTCAGAATACACTGTCAAAATAAGTCAACAGTGCCCCCTAAACTGTAAAAAAAATTAACCGAAGCTATATTTCATGTGCATGTACAAAGTTTGGTAAAAGCAGATTATATCCCCCAAACAGCTTTGTCATTTCAAGTGTTGCACTTTAACAAACTCCTCCTACAATAAGGCTCATCAGGAGGACCTGTCCTATTTCCACTATACTCTCAGACATCCATGCATTTTCATCTTGCATGCAATTACAAGTGATCTCGATGAATTAGAACAGGGATGGCCAAACTTGGTCCTGGAGGGCTGGTGTCCTGCAGAGTTTAGCTCCAACTTTCTTCAACACACCTTAAGAAGTTTCCTGCATTCCTAGTAAGAGCTTGATTAGCTGGATCAGGTATGTCCAATTAGGGTTGGAGCTAAACTCTGCAGGACTTCATTCATTCATTCATTCATTCATTCTCATTTCGGCTTAGTCCCTTTATTAATCTGGGGTCTCCACAGCGGAATGAACCGCCAACTTATCCAGCATATGTTTTACGTAGCGGATGCCCTTCCAACTGCACCCCATCTCTGGGAAACATCCATACACACCCATTCACACTCATACACTACGGACAATTTAGTCTACCCAATTCACCTGTACCGCATGTCTTTGGACTTGTGGGGGAAACCGGAGCACCCGGAGGAAACCCACGCCAACACAGGGAGAACATGCAAACTCCACACAGAAACGCCAACTGACCCAGCCGAGGCTCGAACCAGCGACCTTCTTGCTGTGAGGCGAACGTGCTACCCACTGCGCCACTGTGAGGCCCTTGACCCTCCATATCTTGGAAAAGTTGATTTATTTCAGTTATTCCATTCAAACAGTGACACTCATATATTATGTAGATTCATTACACACAGAGAGATGTTTCATCATTTTGATGAATATGGCTTACAGCTAATGAAAACCCAGAATTCATATAGACCAGTGGTCACCAAACTTGTTCCTGGAGGGCCAGTGTCCTGCAGATTTTAGCTCCAACCCTAATCAAACACACCTGAACAAGCTAATCAATGTCTTACTAGGTATACTTGAAACATCCAGGCAGGTGTGTTGAGGCAAGTTGGAGCTAAACCCTGCAGAGACACCGGCCCTCCAGGACCGAGATTGGTGACCCCTGATATAGACCAATATAAAAAGGCTTTTTAACACAGAAATGCTGGACTACTGAAAAGTATGAACATGTATAGGACTCAGTGCTTAGCCGGGGCTATATCTTGCACAAATGACTTCAGCTATGTGACGTGGCATGGAGACACAGAGTCTGTGGCACTGCTGGGGTGTTATTAAGCCCAGATTGCTCTGAATGTGGCTTTCAGCTCTTCTGCAGTGTTGGGTCTGGTGTGCCACATTTTTCTCTTCATAATATCCCACATCCCTTTTACTTGTTCCAAAACTGTTTGACTTTCTTTCTTTTGATGCAAGCAAAAGAAGACATTTAAAGGAATGTTGGAAACATGTAACTATTGATTTCTATAGTATTTGAAGTGGTTACAGGTTTTCAGCTTTTAGGCAGATTTTGACACATGGATGCTTGTTAGGCTGCTTCTTCTTCCTGACAAGCAAAGAACTAGCTAAAACCAGGTCATGATCAGCAAAACCCAGCTATAACTTAAACCTTCATACAGTAATTTACATGTGAATAAGAAAACAAACAACAGGCTCACGGTATGGTCATTCCTATGTACTAAGCTCTTATTATTCGACTATGCCCAAGTATACCCAAATTCTCTTTATAGGGCACTGTACTTTGCATTTTATCTGTGTAAACTCATACCTGTTTCTCTGTCCTCTCAGCTCCAGCCATCACTGTTTCATGGTTTTTGTGTTCATCCATCACACAGAGATAACAGACACATTGCTGGTCAGTCCTACAGTAGATTTTTAGTGGTTCATCATGTTTTGTGCAGATCATCTCTTGTAGTCGTCCAGTGGCATCAGTCATTTTGTGTTTCTTGCTTCTAAATAAATTCTCATGTTGTTGCAGGTGATTTTGGCAGTAAGAGTTCAGACACACTAGACAGAACTTGACAGCTTTGTGTTTTCTTCCAGTACAGACGTCACACTCCACATCTCCAGATCCAGCATAACAATCTGCAGTTTGGAGTTTTGTTGTTTTCAGTTTCTCCAGCATTTCAGCAAACATCACATTCTTACCTAAAGCAGGTCTTAGAGTGAAGGTCTGTCTGCACTGAGGGCAGCGGTAAACTCTCTTCTGATCCTCCAGATTCCAGCAGTCTGTAATGCAGCTCATACAGAAACTGTGTCCACAGGAAAGGACCACTGGATCCTTCAGATCCAGGCAGATTGGACAGCTGAAGTCCTGATCGCATAAAACACTTGATTCTGCCATCATTCCACAAGATCCCAGAGAAATACAGACAAGTAAATCTCAACAGCGCTTCAGTTTCAGTTTACCAGAAAGAGAAAGAATTTCCTGGTTCTGCATTTGTCAGACCTGTGCAAAACAGGCGTGTCTGATTTTATAGGTCCATGTGGCTGCATTGACTTCAAAGTTCAAGATCATAGTTAAAAGGATAGTGCACACAAAAATGAATATAAAGCTATTATTAATTGCCTTAAAACATTCAGTATTATTATTCAATGATTACTTGATTTATGCTGAAACATGAAGACAGGGCAATAAATATCAAGCGGTACACAACAGAACATTGCATAACATGTAGCCTACAATAACATTAATTCCAAAGTAAAACGTCCCGCAATCTACTCCAGTTCTGTTGTTGTTATTTTAATTAAATATAATTTATATATTACATTTTTTTAATGTCAGGAAATCACAGAAGGGTACAATAAGTATTAGACTTGGGTTTACAACAAACTCTGGATGATCACAGATGAGGATATTGCAACTTTACAGTCAATAGTGAATAGAAGCAGTCACTATTAGCTTTTATGCTAACGGTTTTATTTATTTATTTATTTTAGATTTTTTTTTTGTCTTCACATATCCCTGGAGAGGAAAATTCAGAAAATTATAGTCGGGTAATTAATAATTTGTTTAACAAAAATTGACGAGACTGATCTGTGGCAGTTGTGCAGATGTGATCAGTAGTGACGCTAAAACAATGTAGTCCTCCATGGACTGGACTGGTGACTGCAGATTCTGAAAGAGGATTGGTGTCCAAAGACTATATTATGCCCAAGACATGTCACTCATATAGTTTTAAATGGAGAAAAATGCAACAGTCAATATGGTTGTTCTAGTAAGTGAAGCCTTGGATTCTTGTAAAAAAAAAAGCATGTGGCCAATTATTATGTCATAGACTAGTGATACTCTAGAGTAGAGGCTCAGTCCAGACACATGTTCTTTACAACAGTTTCTGCTGCTTGATGGTTATGAAACTCCTATAGTCAGCAAATATGCTGGAATCTCAGCAGATACTTGCCTCGCAGACATGAGAAATATGTTTACATAAAGTTTGAAATCTATACCTTTAAATGAGCCACCTCCAATTGAAAACAAATTATCTCTGGTAGTACTGTTTCTAGGCATACACAAACTAGGAAGTGAGTGACCCCTTAAGATTTGATAGCGGATACTCAGGGGTGTAAATTCTGCCCTACACTAACCTTAACTGAGAAAAAAAAAACATACATACTTTTTTTGTTGTCCATTCAAATTATTTATAGATAGGACACTGGAAATCTGCCAATTAGATGTTTGCTGCCAATTAGATGTGAGCTCAAACTTGAATTTTTGACTATTTTGAAGTCACTGTCCTTTGTCTTTGTATTGTCTGCAAAAACTGAGAAGTCATGCAAGGCAAAAAGTAGTAACTTATGTTGCTTTTTACCATTACGTTGCTGTCTTAAGTTGCAGTCTTGGGTCCTGAGCACTCTGGAGAAGGTTTTCATCCTGGATATCCCTCTACTTGGCCGCATTCATCTTTCCCTCGATTGCAACCAGTAGTCCTGTCCCTGCAGCTGAAAAACATCCCTGCAGCATGATGTTACCAGCAGCAAGCTTTACTGATGGGACTGTATTTGACAGGTGATAAGCAGTGCCTGGTTTTTCTCCACACATACCGCTTAGAATTAAGGACAAAAAGTTCTATCTTGGTCTCATCAGACCAGAGAATCGTATTTCTGCATCTTGGAGTCCCTCAGGTGTTTTTTAGCAGAGGCTTTTAGGCACAGGCCACTCTGAAGCAGTGATGGTTTACTTTCTACAACTTTCTCCCATCTCCCGTCTGCATCTCTGGAGCTCAGCCACAGTGATCTTTGGGTCCTTCTTTACCTCTCTCACCAAGGCTCCTCTCCCCCGTTAGCTCAGTTTGGCCAGACAGCCAGCTCTATGAAAGGTTCTGGTCACCCCAAACGTCTTCTATTTAAGGATTACAGAGGCCACTGTGGTTTTAAGAAACTTAAGTGCAGCAGAATTTTTTTTTTGCAACCTCGGCCAGATCTGTGCCTTGCCACAATTCTGTCCCTGAGCTCTTCAGGCAGTTCCTTTGACCTCATGATTCTCATTTGCTCTGACATGCATTGTGAGCTGTAAGGTCATTTATAGACAGGCGTGTGGCTTTTCTAATCAAGTCCAATCAGTATAATCAAACTTAGCTGGACTCACATGAAGGCGTAGAGCCATCTCAAGGATGATCAGAAGAAATGGACAGCTCTGGAGTTAAATATATGGGTATCACAGCAAAGGGTCTGAATACGTAAGACCATATGATATTTCAGCTTTTCTTTTTTAATAAATCTGCAAAAATGTCAACAGTTCTGTTTTTTTTCTGTCAATATAAGGGCGCTGTGTATACATTAATGAGGGAAAAATTAAATTAAATTATTTTAGCAAATGGCTGCAATATAGCAGTGAAAAATTTAAAGGCATCTGAAAACTTTTCGTACCCACTATAGCTTATTTGAAGGATGTATTACTTAAACAATTATACATTACATGAGTTTTAAATTTCCATTGCCACTTTTGATCAAATGTACTAATATTTTCACATTTTTCCACATTTTTCCAGTATTTCAGTATCAGCAATGAGACTATAATTATGAACAATGAAAATTTAAAGAGCAAGATCCCTGTATTCTAAAGTTTTAATCATAAAATGTTCATTAATTAACCATAATATGTTTTTCTATTTCACTTAGTTTACATTTTACCTTTTGTTTCTATTATTTTATCTATTAAAAACTATGATCACATATCATATAACAATCATTTAAAGTTATTAGAAACATTAAAGCTGACGTTTTAACTGCATTTGATGTGCTTTACGTGTATTTAAAATAACATTTGTACATTAAATTTTACGTAGACGTAAGTGTATCCTCACGGCTGAAAGGATAGATTCGCTCTCACAGTAAACAGCAGGTGGCGGTATATTTCTGCGGCTCTCCATCTTCCACCACCTCCAAGAAGAAGAACAACAAAGAAAGAGAAATCCTGGGAACATTATGGCTATGTGTACATGTTAGCAAATCGCTTAATAATAATTGTTAATTTCAGATTTGCACGGACATGGAAAGGAACATTTGTATGGCGCCTGTGAAATAAGAAGAAAGAGCACCTCCGGTCATTATTCCCATGAACAGCATGTTTGACCTAAAGTGTGAGAGCTCTTCAGGTGAAGAGGAAGAGACGGAGGCAGGAGACCCCACTTTAACAGCACAGATATCCAGATGTGCAAACGTAACATCAGCGGATTTGGACTTATTAGAACACACCCGGAACGAGTCTAGTACTGTAAAACAAACCATATGGGCTGTAAACTGTTTTAAAGCCTGGCTGCGGGAAAAGCAGCTGACCATAGAATTTAAATCGGCCGACAAGTCTGAGGTAAACACAGTACTGCGCGAGTTTTATGGATCTATTAGGACGAGCAAAGGAGAGCTGTACGGGATCAGCAGCTACGTCGGTCTCCGGGCTGGGCTCAACCGGTACGTTAACGACCCTCCGGTCAGCCGTGCGTGGAATCTGATGCAGGACGCCGAGTTCAGGTCCGCTAACAATGTTTTCAAAGGCGTCGTCAAGCAGATCCGACGCTCCGGTAGGGATATAACAACACACTACCCACCAATTACACCTGAAGACCAGCACATCCTCAAACATTCTACTGCACTGGACCCTGGGAACCCAAAGGGCTTATTGTATAAGGTGTGGTATGACATCCAGTTGCATTTTGGGCTCAGGGGTAAGGAGGGCAACCGACACCTGCAGCCAGACACGTTTGCTCTGAACCGGGACCAAAACGGATTTAAATACTTCACTATGGCACTACACGAGGAACCGAAGAACATGCCGGAGAAGGACAAGAAAAAGCGGAAGGCTATGTTTGAAGAGCCGGGGAATCCGCTGTGTCCTGTTGCGTCTCTGGAAAAATACCTGAGGAAAATCCCAACCGACGCTAAAGCTCTGTATCTGCAGCCCAAAAGGAGCTATTTTCTCAGTGACGAGATCTGGTATACTGGACTTCCACTGGGAGTCAATCATTTGTCACAAATGCTGCCCAAAATATGCAAAGAGGCAGGTACGAGAACGATCTACACTAACCACAGTCTGAGGATAACAGCGATTCAGAGACTGAATGAACCGAGGGAGATCATGGCAGTATGTTTACAAAGGTAATACTGGTAATAATGGTGGCTGGAATGTTTCTTGTTTGTCAAGTTGTGCTTGTAAACAGATGATTTTGCAGTAGGTTTGTAAAACCTAATCTTGTTAAACAACTCTTTTATTTGACATTAAAAGGAATAGTTCATCTCGAAAGGAAAATTATCATCTAATCAAAATATTTTTTGTGTTCCACAGAATTCAGTCATGCAGTTAGGTTTGGAACAATATGGAGGGCTAGTAAACAATGACAGATTTTCATTTTGCACACTGTTCTCTGTTCTCCAAAAAAGTTTGACCACGTTTGTATACTTGTCATAATTTATTCATTTTCTTTTTTAGGCTTAGTCCCTTTATTAATCAGGGGTCGCCACAGAGGAATGAACCACTGACGTTGTCATCATTTACTCATCGGCTTGCTTCTGTTCAAGACAAAAAAAAGTTAGTTTGCAGAAAGTGAGAAAATTGGTAGATATAACTTCCATAGTATTTTCTCCTGTTATGGATATTATTTCTTTTATTTTAGTGTACATTACAACAATCAAAAATCACATCAAAACAAAATGATTTGAATATGGCTGGGCCGATAAATGATATTATATCGAATCGCAATAATATTTATGTCAAAAACAATGATAAGCTCTGGACTTTTTTTTACTCAATATTGTTGAATATGGAAAATAATAATTGAGATCGCATTTTTGCCATATGACCCAGCCCTAGCTTTGAATGAGATGCGTAAGAAAGTAGTCCTACACACAGGAGCAACCTGAGGGTGCGCCGGTTTCCCCCACAAGGCCAAAGACATGCGGTACAGGTGAATTGGGTAAGCTAAATTGTCCGTAGTGTATGAGTGTGAATGGGTGTGTATGGATGTTTCCCAGAGATGGGTTGCAGCTGGAAGGGCATCCGCTGCGTAAAACATATGCTGGATAAGTTGGTGGTTCATTCCGCTGTGGCGACCCCAGATTAATAAAGGGACTAAGCCGAAATGAAAATGAATGAATGTTTTAACCAAAATTATGCAGTAAGGTATTTTTGCAAATTACAATTAAGTACCCTGTCATAGGCGAACCTTTAATTGACAAAATTAACACTTTATGTGTTGGGATTTTGAAGCAACTGATGTTATATGATGGGATTTTAAACAAAATATTTAGTTTTTTTGGTTATTGAAATAAAAATACAAACATAAATAAACTAAATATTTGCTTTGACAAGTATATAAAGTGAGTTGAATTACAAAAATTACTAAAACAAAAAGAAAGCTAAACAAAGAAGAAAAATACAAAAGCTCGCAAAAGTACTAAATGAATTAAAATGAAATCTGAAAACAAAAATCTATTTAAACAACTAGTATATAAAACTTGGATGAATTTAAAATATTGAGCAGTATTGGTGCATCTTGTGTTTGGGATGGAGCGCTTTTTGACCAATAAGAGATGAGTAAATCCAATATACGATTAGTAGGAAAAAAACAAGCTAGCTAACTATATATGGTTACACTGAAAAAGGCACTTGATTAACAGAGACAAGAAAGTTGTGGAGATTGAGCCAGCGTGGGTCATAAATAAAAATGTTTTTTTACTTTTTGGAGTTATCAAAGAGAGAAAGTGTTAAATAAAAATGGATATTGCAGCTGCAAAACTTACCAGTATTTAGAGAATGTGAAAAATTAAATGGAATACACACAAAGATAAAATGATATGAAGATTTTTTTTTTAATTATTAGTTTTCTATTGTTTTATTGTGTCATTTTTCTTTTTTAATCATTGATTTTGTTGAACATTATTGAAAAGTTATGTTTGGCAAATCAGTGTAGGTAACATTACTTAACGCATGAAGTTTGAAAGCACATCCTCATCTTAAAAGACCTTCTTGATGACTAACTCAATTACTTTAGTAATTTTACATGCATTTTCACCGAATGTGAGTGTAAATGTAATTACTTCTACATTGAAATAATGAAAAAAAAATTTTTTTTGAAGTGTTCCGGTTGAGATTACCACCCAGTGGCCTTCACTGCAGGAACCCACTGCATACTCTCCCAGCAGTGAGCTCGACTCCAGCTCTGCCAAACAGGAGAGTCCTGTGAACAGTAACAGCAACAGTTGGGTGAAACAGGAGCCGGAGGTCAATGCAATCCAGTGGGAAGACAGGAACTTGGAGCCTGCCATTCAAGTTGAGAAGGACAACAATGTGAACAGTGCTGTCTCCAGTACATATTTGATTTTTTTTGAGAATCCGAGTTAATTAGTTTAGTAGTTTTGGATATTTGATGGGAAAGCTAGTAATAGCTTTTTTTCTTCCTCAGCAGAGACGCCTTCGATGGAGGGTTTACCCAGCAGTGTTATGCTGACCATCACTAAACTTCAGTGCCTACTGGAGAGCAAACAGGAAAGGATCGAAGCTCTGGAAAGACAAGTGCAGGACCTAATGGAGGATCGCAAGTTCCTCCGTGCACAAATCGAGAACCTCACCGGTGCTCGTCTTATTTCAGTGCCTGAAGGTGAAGTGAAACTAAAATACATACTCTTTGCTCAAAATCAGTATTGAAAACTGTTTTATATAGAGACTTTTTGGATTGAAACTTTTGTGTGTGTCAGCACAAAACGTACATTTTAAGATTCATTTGCATTTTGTTTAGTTGCTTAGTCACATATAATATATAATTGTCATTTTAAAGCTGCAGTATATAATCAGTGTTGGTCCCCCTAGTTGGTTTGGTGTACTCCATACGTTGCCTCTCATCAGGTTAACATAGGAGCGAGTTGGCCTGATTCAGCATGTAGAGCCTACGTCAGCCGTCTGATTAGTTATTTAGCAATGAATCAGAGCACAAGATCAGAAACTGAAGTGACATAAACAATTCAAGTCAAGAGTGAACACAAAGAGGCCGGCTGTAATGGTGTGTCCTGTCCATAAGAAAGATAAGTAGGATTATGTATACCTCTGGTTTGAAAAGACACAGGGTAAACTAGTTAAAAGAGAGAAAGATCAGTATCACAGACTTGTAACTAAATCTTATCATTCTAATCATATAATCTTATAACTACTTTTTTGCAACATTGTTATGCTAGTTGAGATTAGGATTGTCTTGTCATGCAATGGATGTTCCATTTCTTATTATAATTGTTCATGTACTCTTGTTTGATCCATTGATCAAATCCTACAGCAAGTACATCAGTGATCCCAGAGTCGAGGTCACGTAAAAGATGGCGAAAGAGCTCATCCAGCTCATATATCACCGATGAGTCCAGCAGCACATCGTCATCTGAAGAGTCCAGCAGCATGAGGAAAAAGAGACGCCACAAGAAGAAGAAGAGGAAGAGAGGTACACATGACAAGTAGCACGGATGTTCTTTTAGTGTCTAGTTAGATTGTTCATAAATTTGCCTTGGCTGTACAAGATCCCTTGTGAAAAAGGTAAAGCTTTAAATTGATTACTTCAACTTAATAATATTTATGGCATAATACTGCCATCCAAACTAGGCAAAGCACAGTAACTACATGTTGTCAAAAGCAAAGGTCTAAAATGGGTTTTGTGACATTTGTTCTTTCTACTAGTTCCGTTTCATTCTGTTTCAGAGAAACAAGAGTCTCAAACTTGCAGTAACTTGAAAATCCAAGCTAATACCAAGCCAAATTGCAGTAAGTGATGTTTTTTCCCTTTTTTCCCTTAGCTTTGACACTCCACATACTGCAGTCGTCCTTAGTAGCTGTAACACACACATACAGAGCCAGTCAGCTAGCCTACCAATGTTGAACTCGCATTAAAATGCAAATATCAAACGACCGGTAAGGAACAAGATTGTGAATAGCCTAAATTAGAAGTTAGGCTAAAAGGTGGGGCAGCATACAGATATTTTAACTTTAAACTTATTTTGACCTTTGTTTGCAATCACGTGATTCAGTTAATGCACAAAATTTAGATGGAGGGAAAAAAAAAAACTGAATTAATGTTTGTATTGTTGCCGTAGTTCAAAAGAAATATAACCTATCACAATATTGTTTTAGTAAGATTAACCAAAGACCGTATCTGCATTTTGTTGGTCAAAGGTAATTGGTGTAATGGTTTTATTCCTAATAAGATTCCTAATAAGACACTAAATAAGACACTATGAATGCATTGGCAATGATCTGCCCACAACATGTTTGTTTGACTGGCTGGTGTCAAATATTAAAAGGCACTTTCAAGTTTCAGTGTTTGCGTAGTGTCTGCACTTTGCCCTTGTATGGCAGTATACTTAAATCTAAAGTACTGTGATTGTACATTTCCAATTAATTTCATCTAGCATGCAAGGAAGTGTCCAATGCAATAAATATTACAGTACTCAGAACTGTAAATGTTTATTTTTTGACCATTTCTCTATTTCTGTTCCTCCACTGAAAATCAGTTCACCCAAAATTCTGTTCAAGAATTTCAGTAATACACCCCAAACCATTTTAAGTACATCCTTATTTATTTATTTTGTAATTTCATAGTTCCATTGTCTTTGAAATATGGTTTGAGTGTTTAATGTACTTTAATGTACAAGCATTTAAGGTAAACAAAAATATATTCGTTGAGGTAATTTGAAGCATGACAAAAAAATAAAACCATTTAAAATGTATTTTACGTGTCGTATTTTGAGTTTACTATATGCAAGAAGAATCATAAAAGTGTGATGTTTTATGTATATTTATGTTTTATGTGGTCTTTCATGATGTAAAGTGAATAACTACACATTCAATACAATTATCAAACGTCTTTTTCACAAGGGATTCATTTGGGGAAGATGCTGTTTTAACAATAACCACATTGAACATTTCAAAATAGAGGTCTAATTCCTAATAGATTTGAGCTGTATTTCAATCTCTTTCCAACAGGATATGTTCCCCACTGTGACTAGGTCTTGATTCGCCTTCATCAAGAAAAAGAAGAAGAAGAACATGAGTAGGGTTTCCTGCTATAAAGTTCACAGGTCCCAGGACAGTTTTTACAAGCAGACCTCCATGTGCCAAGAAGTACATTAGGCTGTACTGTAAAAGAGGTTATTTGGATCGCCCAGCGCTTCTGGTTGACCCTCACTGCCTGTGTCCCGTACATGTATCAGAGTCTGATCGGGCCTTGTGAGGAAACACATGCCAAGCAGTGTGTTCCCTCTGTTGAGCGGTTCAGATGATCAATATTTACAGTCTGGAAAAGATTCAATGATTCTGAGCCTCGTTCTAGGGGATTTATGAGTTCATATGTGTGAAATAATCTTTATTTGATTTAAATATTCAAGTTATTAAGGACTACAACACATGTTTATCAAATGTAACCTTACAGGGGTTGGACAATGAAACTGAAACGCCTGGTTTTAGACCACAATAATTCATTAGCATGGTGTAGGGCCTTCTTTTCTGCGGCCAATACAGCATCAATTCGTCTTGGTAATGACAGATACAAGTCCTGCCCAGTGGCCAGAGGGATTTTGAGCTATTCTCTTGCAGAATAGGGGCCAGGTCACTATGTGATGCTGATGGAGGAAAACCTTTCCTGACTCGCTCCTCCAAAACACCCCAAAGTGGCTCAATAATATTTGGATCTGGCGACTATGCAGGACTTTACTTTCATGTTCATCAAACCACTCTGTCACCAGTCTTGCTGTGTGTATCTGTGCATTATGATCCTGATACATGGCACCGTCTTCAGGATACCATGTATGATCTATTGGGTGCAGATGGCCCTCCAGAATGGAGCCATCTAGCACAAGCATTGGGCCTATGGAATGTCATGATATTGCAGCCCATGCTCCACTCTGGACATGCAACAGTCAGGGTGGAACGCTTTTTTGGGGCTTCTCCACAGCGTAACTCTCTCGGACATAGAAAAGACAGTGAAGGTGGACTCATCAGAGAACAATACATGTTTCACATTGTCCACAGCCCAAGATGTTTGCTGAAACCATTGAAACCGATGTTTGACATTGGCATGAGTGACCATGGTTTAGCTATAGCAGCCCGGCCATGTATATTGACCCTGTGGAACTCCCAAACAGTTTTTGTGGAAACTGGAGAGTTGAGGTGCACATTTAATTCTGCAAGTTCTGAGTTGGGCAGTTGTGGCTTTATGTTTATTGGATACAATCCAATAGCACCCAGACATCCCTTTCAGACAGCTTCCTCTTGCGTCCACAGTTATTCTTGTTGGATGTGTTTTGTCCTTCTTGGTGGTATGCTGACAATATAAATGGATACCGTGGCTCTTGATGCATCACAAGGACTTGCTGTCTTGGTCACAGATGCGCTAGTCTTCTTTTGAACTCGTAATCTTGTGTGCATTGCGATATTTTAAGCAAAAATGTGCTATTACTCTGCTAATTAAACTTACACCTTACTAGTCGATTGTGCAATCATTGAAGATTGGCCACCAGGCTGTTCAGATTTAGCTATGAAACCTCCAACACTAAATTGACCAGTGTTTCAGTTTCATCGTCCAACCTCTGTACTTACATGTTCTTAGGTACAGTTTTCAAATGATTTCAAATCTCCTTTTAAAACTAATCGTTGTGAACAAGTCTTCCAGATTGACTTATAAATTGAATCCCTTTCAAGAAGGACAGAGCAGATGGATGCATCTGGAGAACTGTTTTTGTAGTTCTGAACACACAAGACTGATGTTCATGTTTGACACTAGAGGGAGCCATTGGTACCATTGCTCTGCTGAGCCCCAGAGGGAAACAAAAGTAAGGGGTGGTGTTGAAACCTGTTTTTTACGCGATGTATCTCTTACTCACTTATTTATTAAATGAGTCTTTATGTGCGAGTCTGTTTGAGGTATAAGGAGTTTGTGTAAATGCACTGATCTTGTACATATTTTTGCGTACAGTAGCAGTGTGAAACATCATCCAGTTCACTCATAAAGCACTGATTAGATGTGTATGTGTGGATTCCTTCCTTCCATTTAGCCTTCTTAAAAGGATAATTTAGCCAAAAGTAAAGATTTACTCACCATTTACAAACCAAGTGGTTCCAGACCTTTACAAAAAAAATGTTTCCTGTTAAAAACAAAAGAAGATAATTTGAAGAAAGCTGAAAACTGGCAACCATTGACATCCATACAAGGAAAAACAAATACTATGGAAGTTATGGAAAACAAATGTTTCACTTTTGGGTGATCCGTTTGGGTGAACTTCTGGCCCTTGAGGTCTACTGTCATGCAGAGCTTGGGACACAACAACATTTTTAACTAAAAACAGATTTCTTTTTTTTTCTTCAGCATTTTAGCCTTTTAATTTCACAACAACGGCTGTTGGGAGCCTGAAAAACATGTTATTTGTTCAGGCTATCAGCATACAAGTTGACAACTGAAACAACAATGTTGTTTCCACCTGTTGTCTAGCCTATGTGTATTTCAAAATGTATGCTTGGTGAAAAAAGTTAATTCTGTATTTGGAGTATTCATTAAAGAGAATACACATACCACCCTAATTGCAAACTAGCTTCATTGAGATTTTAAAGTCTGCATCTGTTGGACACTTAAATATCCCATTAGGCTGTGTGGGAGGATTTGTGTAGCAAGCGTGAAAGCAAAAAAAAAAAGAGCAACAAAACTATTGCTGTAAGTTGCATGGCGTTTGCTGTACTGGCCAACCAAAATTACACCAAGAGCACAGCTACATCTCATTCAAGAGGTCACTAAAGACTCCACAACAACATCCAAAGAACTGCAGGCCTCGCTTGCCTCAGTTAAGGTGAGTGTTCATGACTCCACCATAAGAAAGAGACTGGGAAAAAATTATTTCCAAGACCAAAACCACTGCTGAGCAAAAATAACATAAAGGCTCATCTCAGTTTTTTCAAGAAAACACCTTGATGATTCCGAAGACTTTTGGGAAAACACTCTGGACTGACGAGACAAAGTTGAACTTTTTGGAAGGTGTGTGTCCTATTACGTGTGGCGTAAAAATAGGGGGGAAAAACTTCACCAAAAAAAAAATTAAGACTTTGGAGAGGCCTAGTCAAAGTACTGATCTGAATCCAATTGAGATACTGTGGCATCACCTTATAAGGAGAGGTTCATGCTCGAAAGCTCTCCAATGTGGCTGAATTGCAGCAAATCGGCAAAGATGGGTGGACCAATATTCCTCCACAGTGCTGAAACAGACTCATTGCAAGTTATTAAAAAACACTTGATTGCAGTTGTTGATGCTAAGGGACCCTTAAAAAGGCTTACCCAATTAGTTTTAGGGGCAAACTATTTTTCATACAGGGTTTTGTAGTTTTGTTTTCCCTTAATAATAAAAAGCATTTCAAAACTGCTTAATGCGTTTACTTGTGTTATTTCTGACTAATATTTAAATTAGTTTGATGACCTGAAACATAAAAATGCTGCCCTAATTTAGAAGTTTGTAGTGGATGTCACTAATTTGTCTGTATATAACTGCTTCTTTGTCCAAGCCATATTTATTACACAATACATGTTCCAAAGCATTCCAGTACAGGCGTAGAAAGATATTACTGTTATTTTTTCAAAACAAACAAACAAACAAAACATTAATATTAATATTCAATATCCATTGCCTCAGTCAGAATCTACATTTCGGAACTACCAATTTGACAACTAAAACCAGACTATCTTTTTACATTTATTTCTTTATTTCTTTTCTGCCAACACGTTTTAGATTTGTCTGACAGATGACTAAAAGTAAAATAAATGCTTATAATTTGAAATAAAGATAAAAGCAATTCTTAATTCATAAGTTAGATTTTTTTTTCCTTTTCAAAACATGTCTATGTGGCATAACTGTTCTTGACTTATAAGAAATAAATGGAAATATGTCAAAATATCTAATCGAAAGCTCAACATAGTAAACAGTTTCCATTAATACTCATTCCTATCTTTGGAAACAAGTGAAGCTGCGTGGTGTAACCTAACCAGAGCCCCTCCCCACCCCTGGTGTAACCGCGGACCGTTCTGCTGTCATGTGACCGTGAAGGAGGAAATGGTGTCTCCGAGAGAAACATTCACACGTATTTGTGTCAAGGTTAGTAGCCTATGTCTTTCAAAAGAGCTATTTCAATATTTATAAGACATGAAAAGGTTTAACTGAACCATACCCATGAAAATATCTCTTAGTGAACTTTGAACAGTGATGAATGTAATTGTTAGCTATTTTTAAAACATGGAAACAGAAATGTCAAGTGGTGTAACCAGTTACTCCTTTTGACGTCTTACCCCAGGACCTAGAAAACAAGCTATGGTGATTTCATGAGGCTGAAACTGTGATTTGAATTCCCAAATTTATGCTGTTTTACGGTATCATCATTCAGCTATTATCTCTAAAAACGAGTAATGGATAGATACATTTACCAGATGTTGTGAGCCCAGCTTAATTCACTGCACTATTATGGTTACTTAACCCTATTTTTAATGTTTTAGCAGCAGTTCTGTGTCTAATTTGAGTTATAGTTATATTTAACTGTCTTAAAATCGTTTTATTATCAATACTGATCTGTATTGTTATTTATAGATGCCATTTTCAAGCAATGAGAAATCAGCTCGTCACAGAGCAAAGGTGAATGCTGATCCGATTGCGAGAGCCAGATACCTGGCAAAAAGAAGAGAGAGGTGATGTTATTGTTATTGCTGTTATTATTTTATTTCAGATGAAACTATAAGAAAAAAATAAGTTAACGTTAATTGCTTCCTTTCAAAATGTCAGAACATAAGCTGACTGAATGGAACATTAAATTCAAACATTTATTTTATTTCATACAAATATATATATATATATATATATATATATATATATATATATATATATGTATATATATATATGTATATATATATAT
>CAIGQW010055747.1:3154060-3168786 GCA_903798125.1 Danio choprae | reverse complement strand
GTATATATGTATATGTATATATGTGTATATATATATATATATATATAGTGAATGTGTTAATAATTTAACAGTTCATGCATTATTTGATTTAATTTATATTTAATTAAATTATATTAATTTACAATACTGTAGCGAGTTGTATAGTTTAAGTTTGCTAATGTAACATTGTATGATTATAATATAGCCAGTATTATTATTAGATTTATTTTTTTTTCTATTAATTTTGGAGTGAAATGCCTCCCTTGAACTTTCTTGGCTGGTTCAAATCTCTTTTCTGACACAAGGGGGCAGACACGCATTCTGCTGTTGACATCTGGGGGGAAAAAAGAAAAGAAAATGAACTGTCTTTGTGGTACATGCAGACATACGCCAGCACTGTGGTTTTAGGGGGTGTATTTGTAGGATATGAGTCGATTGGATGCATGTTGTGCTTGGACCAAAGTCAAGCCATGAAATTGTGTGGGTTTGTCATGTCCTGTAATCATGTAACGTGGATAAACAAAATTCACTTCTGACGTCTTCATTGAACACAAACGACACAAAATGTATGCACACATGGGAAAACAAAAGCAAAAACTCATTGTCTCTACCCACATACTGTTAATCGAGCTTATATGTGTACCAAAAAAATGCATCCAATGCCATATGCATATTAAACAATTAAACATTCCATATTAATGAGATTTCATTACTAACCAAATCAAGGCATTTAACTTGCCAATCTCTTTTCAATTTCCGATTCCTGGTTGTGTTGTTTTATCAACAAGTCTGCAGGTACTGACATCGCTCACATGTCCTCCATCTGGTTGGCACTGATAAGAACTTCCAAAGGGCTTCTGGGTAATAGTCTTCGCCGGCTTAAAAAGCTGGGATGTAATGTATTCTGGCTGCGGCGGCCCTGCATCTCCGCTATGCACAATCAGCTGTGAAGTGTGTGCTTGTCAGAGGCGAATGATGATTCACGCTGCACCCCCATTTCAGACAGAGAGAGACACACAAAATGGCTGCTCTCGGGGCCAGAGGGGGAGCCAAAAATTGTCACGCCAAACTGAAAATTGCAGCAGAGAGTCAATGGAAAAATACTGTTTCAGGCTCCTGGATAAATCCGCTCCAATTTAGATATCATGTCGGTTGCTACTGGAAGTGTGCGATGGAAAAGAATTTGCACTCAGGATGAGATTTGAATGTTATGTTGCTGTCATTTACTACAGAAATATCCACAAATCTCAAAAAACCGTGACATATCAATCTAGATCATATACAGTGCTCAACATATATGACTACACCCCTCACAAAGCTCTCATTTAAATTAATATTTGACATAAGAAGCTTGCAATAATATATCTGTGGCTATACATTAGTCAGTACTGAAGCCAAATCTGGAGCTAGTCTAAGAAAATAAGGGAAAAATATTAAATAGACATTTTTAAAAAGAGCAAATTCTAAAAGAGAAACTAAAACAATAAATAAATCTAATTTTGTTAAGATTTTTCTCAATATTTCACATCAATTTAAATGTATTATATTTCTAAAGATGTTCTAAAGACTGTGACTAAAATATCATTTTAAGAAATATATTCTTTTAATACATCGGTTTTGTTCAAATGCACGAAAATATATCATCTATATTTACTGTGAAACGGATCTAAATATTTATTTTCAAAATGGGGTGCGCTTATGTATATGGATTTACGGTAGTTTGTGAAACCTAGGTTTTTTTTATTATTATTTTTAACTCAACATTTTGTTTTAAACATGGAGAGAGAAGAAGAAAGAAAAAAAAACTCTATAGGAATGACTTGTATGACTTTTTTCTGCATAAAAATATATATTTTTTGAAATTACAACAGTGGAATTTTTATTGGTATAACCCTGATTTTTCAATCACAAAAATTTAACTTTAAATTTCTCATTGTAAACTAGTAAAATGTTATCACACACTTTAAAATCAAATAAATCCAGATATACCGGTCACGGTTGGTTGCAAGAACCCAGTTGTAGGAATGAACAAAAAAAAAGGTGTTTGACGGAATTAAGCACAAGTAGACAGACAAGGTCCAAACAGTAAGGACAATAACACAGGGAAGCCGGTGGTAGGGACAAGACGGCACCAGAATATCCAAACAGCTAGCCAGGAGTAGGAACAACAGTGGTCAAAACCAGAGCTAGATACTGGGAGCAAGCCACGTAAACTCCAGATTGGCAGGTCAGGAAACGGGATAGGATAGGACTGGAAGAGAAGACAAGACAGCAATAATTATACAATACAATAATAAAACGAGCTAAATCTAAAAGAAAATATGAAATCAAATATAAATCCTAGTACGAAGAAAACTAGAGTGCCGTATTAATGAGTTTCCTCCGGGTGCTCCGGTTTCCCCCACAGTCCAAAGACATGCGGTACAGGTGAATTGGGTAGGCTAAAAGGCAATCGCATAAAACTGAAAAAGACTTAGAATCTTAAAGACAGAAATTAAACGGTCAAAAAGACAACTAATAAATCAACTACTAATACGAGACTGGGATTAACAGAGAAGAAAAATGGTCAAGGATTAAAGCAAGACAAAGATTAGAACACAAAATTAAGTAATTACTAGAAACAAAAGAAAGTAGCTACAAATAAATAATAAATAAACAAACAAGAGAGCTAGAAGAACAGGCATGACCAAACACTATGTAAGGCTACAAGGCTAGGATACAAGATAAGCAAAGACATGGAACAAACCAGCAAAGAAGTGAGAACACACAGCACAATATATAGAACAAAGCATACGAGAGACAGGGGAAACAATCAGGATAACACGGTCTAAATAGGAGGGCGGGGTAACTGAAAACAAGGAGGAAAGACAAGAGGAGCACATGGCCAACACAAATTAAGGATGTAAACAAGCACAGGACAAACGGAAATATTAAACACTGACAGGACAGACAAGACTGTCAGGTCAGGACCATGACAATAGCATTTACATATATAGATGTATATGTAATATATGCAGTAACATATGTAGTATATTAATATACTTTATGTCGTTTTATTGTCATTTATTATAGTAATGGTGAGAACCATCAATGAATTAATACAATTACAACATTAAATTAAATTAAAAATGAATTAAATTGCAGTTGTGAGTGTTTTAAATAAATAAATTGTGAGGTTCACCCATATTCATCTGTGCATTCATTTGCAGTATACAAACTGCAAATATATTCAGTCATTGTACAGTATCATCTCTGTAACCATGTTTTCAGACTTCCAATTCATGCTCAAAGGCTGGTGGGATATGTATAAAGGACACAACCTCTATTTTCTGGGTCATGAGCTACAGTTTACGCCCCGGGTGTCAGCTTCGCAAGGTGCATGATGGGATGCCATATTGTATAGACATTACATGCTGAGAAGCAGGAAAGGGTGTACACCAGGACACTGTGTGATTTTCAGAAATACTCGATAGCTTTGCAGCTTTGTGAAGTTGTATTATTAGTATGGAGCTCTTAATGTCAGTAGTTCTTAGGTACTAGCATTCCACAGATTTGACTTTTGGATCAGAAATGGATTATTTAATGAAGAATTCCCATTTTTATAGTAAAACACGCAGAAAAATGTGGATTTCTCAGCAGTGTGTACAATCAGCAACACAAATAAGGCTGATTATATGTTATACATTACTGGAAAAAGCTGCAAAACGCCCCTTTCCACCTCCTCTATACGCAGTTGGCTTCAAGCGCTATGACGAAAGGAAGAACATACGTCAGCAATGAACATGTACGTAGAGAGAATTCTCTCCATCCTCTCTCGCCTCTTCTTTTTTGAGCATGAGGGTTTTTATTTCCTTTTTGTGTGTGTGTGGGTTCAACCCATCCCTTCTTTGGTTGTGTATATATATATATGATTGTGCTCTTAAATCCATCGCCTATTGTTTGACCGCATTGCGTTCCCTCTGAGGAGTTAATGACAGGGAAAATTAGAGGTGGACTGAAATTATGTAAACCGCTGGTCATTATCAGCCAATCACAGCCTGTCATTTCAGCGGATACTGATAGATGGGGTGTAGAGTGGTAACCATTGGAAACATGTTGTACCGGTGGTTGCTTAAAACATAATGCTTTGCGATGAAGAGCGATGGGATTTCAGCTGGTAAGGGGCAATGATTTGCCGTTTAAGCGCTCCATGATCCTGTTAATGGTCTTTGGAAGGTATAATCGTGCCTTTTGTGAAAAGGAAGGATAAGCAGATGCCATTTTCTTTGCTTTCTCTCGGTTTGACCCTTTGGATAAGCCTGGTTAATGACGCAGCGATGGGCTCACCTGTTCAGCCACAAAGGAAACGTCTGCGGGCTGGGTTTTTGAGAGCATGTGTGAGTGCTATTTGAGTGTCTGAATTGTGAACAAAAGGAAAAGAAAACTGAAATTAATGCCGTGTTACCGCAAGGTGTTAACATGCATTTGCCGTGTTTTAATCATAAGTGATCAATGGAGACACAACACTGTTTCTTCCTGGTATTAATCTGTTAAAATTCATCTATTGTAATCACTTACATGTTATGTGGTTTAGGATAAAGTGTGAAATTGAACAAAACATTCAACAGATTCTGTCTGTAATCTGCGGCTGTATCCAAAATCATCCCCATACCCTTAAATAATGCAATATTTGATAGAGCAACCATTTAAAGTGGTGTTCAAAACCATATAGTGGACATTCCTAAAATGCACCTTAATAAAGAGTGTACAACCAATTTACACTAAATGGCTAGAGAATACCCACAATGCACAATACCCACGCCAATAAATTTCCGCATTTGACCACAAGACAGCATCCACAGAACTGTGATGATTGTGATTGGCCGTGAAGGTCATCAGTTCACCGAACTCACCGGTGTTTACTGAGTGTACCCACAGATACAGGGACACTGGAGCGTTTTAAAGCCGCAATTCATCAGTGAATCGCTCGTATGTCAGCTTATAGACAAACCAGCTGATCGACGTCACTTTAAAATGCTCCAGTGTTCCTGTATCTGTGCTTACACTCAGTAAACAGCAGCGAGTTCGGTGAACTGATGACGGCCAATCACAGTAATTTCTGTTGAGCATGTGAACATAATGGCAAATCAGCGGTGTTTAAGAACGTGCTCAACAGCCCTCAAATGTTAGTGGGAAATGGATGTTTTTAAAAATTCAGTATCGATTGGTATCGATCCAGTATTGTGACAACCCTAAACACAATGAAGCTGTCATTTTGTCGCATTTCTCAAATAATTCCAAACAATATGGGTTATCAGAGAAGTATTGTGAAAATTATATGTAAATGCTGTTTTGTTTATGGTTTGTACGTGTGCAGCACTAGTTCCGGTTTCCCTTTGTGAACTGATAATACAGACTATTGTCACCTGCAGGTATGGAAATATACATGCTCTCATACAGGCACAGAATGCACATTCTCGCTTCAGCAGCCAGCATCTGTTTGGTGTGTTCACGCACAGCTTTTTAACCAGACGCATGGGACCAGATGCAGCCAACGAAAGGCAACAACACAGTCATGTTTGGGGCTGCTAATTCTTTGACGTCAGCTTGGTATGTCTCACTCTTAAAACAATTTATATCACATTTACACCCATATTAAGCTTAGATATCGTAATATCAAATGTAAGTTGTTGTGTCACACATTATTCATGCCTGTAGCTGAACTGAAGTATGCTTTAAATTTTAACATATGGTAGAAATAGTGATGGTTGTATTAGAACTGCACTGATGGTACAATTCAGTGTGTATGTGTTTTTTTACTTTCAGATGAAAACACTGAAATAGACTATAACTTTAGGTGTTCCAGTTAATGAGTTTTTAGTGTTGGTACTATTCCGGTCCATTTTTGTGGCATCTTCCATTGATTATGTCAAATGCGATTACCTCACGATGGCATATCTGCAGGAGGTTGTAGTAAAATACAAGCGTGGATCTGGCTGGCTGTTGGTCGTGCTCAGGCGAGGTGACGCAGACAACTGAGAGACTCATCAAACCAGGGCAAGAGCTTGATGAGATGGCTGAAAAATCCTGCCTCAGGTCTGGAGAAACTGTGATCACACCAGTGTCCAGATCCATACACATTTACTGATGCATTAGCATTGTAGAGGTCCTGGAAAAGATGATAACTCAAGATGATTTGATTGTGTATGTATTATTATTATTATTATTATTATTATTATTTAATTTAATATGTTTGCTAAGACGAGCATCGATTTCATTGCTCGTATTAAATGTTTGTTCAGTAACCTTGAGTAATGCATCCTGGCCTGTAATGGTGCATTCAGATTAGTGAAGCGGGAATGCAGGCAAAAAAGGATGCTGATTGAAACTGTTATTGTACAAAATTGTATAAATACATTGTTTTTGGTGCTTTTTCTCTCAACACATCCCATTACAATGTATATATATATAAATACAGAACTTAATTACAGATGTACTTATTTTTAAACACTGTTTAAACTTGTACTTAGCATCCCCCATTTGTGATCAGACTGGCAAAAACAACTTAATAGGTGTAAACTGGGCCTATGTTGCAAAAGTCTCTTTCTTAACCAATCTGCTAGGCACTAGTCTGCTAATACTGTGAATTCATGTTATTTACACAGTTTGTCCAGATTCCTGTTGGAAAGACTGCATTTTGTCCACAAAAGAATAGTAAACATGCCTGACACCTTAACCAGCCTATCAACCACTCATAACCCAGTACAAAAAATACATTTAATACAAACAAATGGCAAAGCCCTGGCAGCCACTTACTATCTAGCGTAATACTGGTGACTTTGAGTGTGTAGGGCCCACTCCTATTACTGTTGTTTTATTTCTTATCTCTTGTATTAGTCAAATTGTAGCATTCTTAATGCAGCAGTAATTGCTTGCCATTTTAAAGTCAAATTAGCTCTTGCCCCAATTAAACACCTTAAACGAAGTGTTTAGGATCACTAGAAACCAACAGGCAAGTGTTTTGGAGCCTAAAAGGGCAGGTCTTACCCACATGAAAAAATCTATAATTATTTATAGTAAATACTATAGTGTTCTTGAACTGTACTATAATAACTCGAATATCTGTAATAAAACAGCAGAATGAACCGGCAACTTATCCAGCATATCTTTTACGCAGCTGATGCCCTTCCAGCTGCAACCCATCACTGGGAAACACCCATATACTCTCATTCACACACATACACTACGAACAATTTAGCTTACCCAATTCACCTATAGGACATGTCTTTGACTTGTGGGGAAACCGGAGCACCCGGAGGAAACCCACGCAAACAAGGGGAGAACATGCAAACTCATTCATTCATTCATTTTCATTTTCGGCTTAGTCCCTTTATTATTCTGGGTTCGCCACAGCGGAATGAACCGCCAACTTATCCAGCATATGTTTTACACAGCGGATGCCCTTCCAGCTGCAACCCATCTCTGGGAAACATCCATACACACCCATTCACACTCATACACTACGGACAATTTAGCTTACCCAATTCACCTATAGCGCATGTCTTTGGACTTGTGGGGGAAACCAGAGCACCCGGAGGAAACCCACGCCAACACTGGGAGAACATGCAAACTCCACACAGAAACGCCAACTGAACCAGCCGAGGCTCGAACCAGCGACCTTCTTGCTGTGAGGTGACAGTGCTACCCACTGCGCCACCGCGCCACCCTCACTTCTAAACAAACATACTGAAACATACAAATAAGTTTTAATTAATACAGATTAGACATTACTCTCTGTAAAATCATTATGAATTGCAATGAAATGCCATTTGTTGGAAGATCTATTTTTTTTATATGTGATGATATTGCCATATATACTTATCCATAAAGAATAGATGGGTTAAATTTACATCATACTTACTTAATTTCCTCAGTGGAAAAGATGGATTAACTATGTATTATTCTTTAGCATTACATCATGAAGATTGGGCCTACAATGAGGTTGCAAAACTTTATTAGCTAATTCACATCAGTATTGTAACGAGAGGCAGATTACATTTTCTTTTAATTAAAAAATAATAATAATAACTGTCATCTGAGCAGAAGCAAAGAGACAGAGCTCTAACATCAGACAGAAGTCGGATTGTAATGTGATATGATCGGGCTGGTCAGATTGATCTGCTTGTGTGAATAAGGGTCTTGTAGAGCAGTACATCTGCTATCTGCAGCGGCAGCTGGGGGGAGTCATGCTCCAGTAGCCCCTCACAATGGGGAAACAGATTTAGTGGCGCTCCGGCAGGAACACATTCAGCTCACGTCCCTCTGCGCGACAATGGCCTCATCATTGGCCACATCAGTCTATTGACGCGTGCCTGCAACCCTCAGCGCCCATCAAACCTGCCAGGAGAATCTATGGCTTTTCAGAAATCCTTTTTCAAACACACACCGCCTTGCTCTCTCATCGCAGAAGTAGCCCTCTGAAACATTTGACAATTTCCCAATTCAGAATATGTGATTGATTTCAGATAACAGCATCATAATGAACAATCAGTTGATTGGCATGTGTGGGCGATGAGTTTGATGTGTGAATATTGATATGTGATATTTATTCATCCATCCAACCAACCATATGGCACCATTTAATACAACTCGCGTGTATTAAATGGTTTTACACTATGTAAACATTACCCTATGGCCAGGGCCAGACAGAATCTGCAGACATTTTTTTAATTTCTGAGCAGAATTTTGTAAAAAGATTTGCGGATTTATGCTAAATGATTTTGGGAGGGTGGCAGGCGCACCCTTTTAGATAGGGTGAGGAGCTCTGTCACCCGGGAGGAGCTCAGAGTAGAGCCGCTGCTCCTCCACATCGAGAGAAGTCAGCTGAGGTGGCTCGGGCATCTGTTTCGGATGCCTCAAGGACGCCTACCTAGGGAGGTGTTCCAGGCATGTCCCACCGGGAGGAGGCCTCGGGGAAGACCCAGGACACGCTGGAGGGACTATGTCTCTCGGCTGGCCTGAGATCGTCTCGGGATCCCTCCGGAGGAGCTGGAGGAAGTGTCTGGGGAGAGGGAAGTCTGGGTTTCTCTCCTAAGACTGCGGCCCAGCAACCTTCTTTCTGTGAAGCTTATTAAATCTATTAATGATTTTTATCATGGGCAGCACGGTGGCACAGTGGGTAGCACAACCGCCTCACAGCAAGAAGGTCGCTGGTTCGAGCCCCGGCTGGGTCAGTTGACGTTTCTGTGTGGAGTTTGCATGTTCTCCCCGTGCTTGCGTGGGTTTCCTCCGGGTGCTCCGGTTTCCCCCACAAGTCCAAAGACATGCGGTACAGGTGTAAAAAAGTTGACTCCACTTAAAATTGTAAGGCAACTTGCTGCAGAGCTTTTTTTTTAGTTGACTCAAATTAAATCGAGTCAGAAGTCTGCAAAAGGTTTCCCTACAATTTTAAGTTGAGTCAACTTTTTTACAGTTCCTCTTTATGATAGAAATAATCGAATAAGCTGGTGGCGAAGTTGATGTTGTTCTGGCATAACTGCAGTCATCTGCACTCAACTTAAATAGAGTCCAAATGTAAAAGTTGAACCAATTAAAAAAAAAACTGTTCAGCAAGTTGCCTTACAATGTCTTTTGCATTGCAGCATCTCAAATGTGTCTCAATGAGATCTCAATGTCTCAAACAGTATACAGATTTGTCAGTTCTAAGAAATAAAATCTGCATATCACACAATTTTGAGTTTAAATCTCAATGTTCTTTTACAGAACCTTATAACTTTATCTGAGAAATTTGTTTACATGTATCAGAGCAATCCTCATGTTTTGTTTTGCTCAGAATTTTGACTATTTCTCAGAGCTAAGTTTTTATGGGCTTTCTTGACATTATTTATTCTCCGAAGCAGAAATTGTAAGAAGCAAAGCCACAATTCTCAAAAAAGACAAACTCAGAAGTGATGGTGAGATGTAAACTTGCAGCTGAGAGAAAGAACTAAATGATATTTTTAATAAGAAATAATATTAAGTCAGCAAGATGTCGCCCATCCTATTGAAGTAATGTGTTGTAATTCATTTTTAGATTTTTCCACTTTAGATTTGGTGTCCTTATTCCCCAATGGCCTCATACATCCCCATCAGACTGACATTTCATGATGGAGCCGTTCCGAATGATGATTATTATAATGATTATATGGTCTTCTTGAGTCCAGTGTGTGGGCTAAGATGCTTTCACCCACTGAATCCACTTCACTTTGGATGAGATAATTGTGTTAAAAGCTGCCTCACATCCAAATCGCTCGCAGCAAATCTGTCCAACCATGTCTGAAGACAGCTGCATGCACCTCTGGTAAGTACTATTTCCACCATACTTCCAATATCTCCTTCCAGGAAACCATCATCAGATCTCAGAAATCATTAATTTGTTTATTCTTCATATGGCTAAATATTGATCATCATCATCGCCACTGTTCGCACTATACTAGTATTATTTTGTCACTCAGCACGGTGTTTTGAGAAAAGTTGGCTGGTGTGTACGAGAGTGGAATTGTGTGTGTGAAATCTTTATTATCACGAGATGTTATGTTGCTCTTTCATTGCAGGATAAAAGAAAATTGCTAATATATATATATATATATATATATATATATATATATATATATATATATATATGACAAAATATGTGAATGCTATAAAATTAAGATAATGAATGCTTGGTCTATTTCATGAAAATAAATCTGAAGTTGCTGATTGTCTGAATGCATTATCAAGATCTCTCCTGAAACTGTAGAGAAGATATGCGAGATCAATTTTTTGCCTTTTAATGATGTTATGGAAATTGCATATTATGTCTTTTTCTTAAAGGGATAGTTCACCCAAAAATGAAAATTGTATCATCATTCTCTCACCCTCCACTGGTTCTAAGCCTGTTTTTTCTTTCTTTCTGAATTTCTTTCTTCTGTTGAACACAAAATAAGATATTCTGAAGAATGTTGGGGAAACAGCCATTTACTTTCAGAGGTGTTTTTGCAATATCTTATTTTGCGTTCAGTGGTATAAAGTATAAAAACACTTGACTGTGAGGAAATTTGGAAGGATGTTTTTTCTTTTCCTTGGGTAAACTATCCCTTTAAATCAACCATCCAAGAAGCAGATAACTTCTTTCAGTATGCTCTCCTTTTAATTAATTTTGTTTGCCATATTAAAATGTTTTTAGAAGCAAGTGAGGAAGTGATGTTTTCTTTTTTTACTATTACATCTACATTGTGCTTTTAATGTTAATCTTTTCTCAGTATTTTTACTCTAATAATCAGTTTTTTAGACAACGCTGTTCTTGAACTGTAAAAAGTCTTTCCATACTCAGAAATCTATAACTTTTTTTTTCTGTGTGGAATTTTACAGTGTTGAGGTTAATTATTCATACTTGAAAATGTATGACAATTAAAGTCAGTAAATATGGCATACCAGTTGTTCCTCAAGGTATGCCCTTTCAGCTGCAACCCATCACTGGGAAACACCCATATACACTCATTCACACACATACACTACGGCCAATTTAGCTTACCGAATTTACCTATACCGTCTTTGGACTTGTGTGGGGAAAACCGGAGCACCAGGAGGAAACTCACACGAACATGGGGAGAACATACAAACTCCACACAGAAATGCCAACTGACCCAGCTGAGGCTCGAACCAGCGACCTTCTTTCTGTGAGGTGATTGTGCTACTGCGCCACCATGACACCGCTATATTTATTCAGTTTTTTAATTAATTGCAGTAATATTATTGACATATCAAAATGTTCATTTGATTTATTTACAATACAGTTTGCAAAGTAATACTTCCTGTCTTATGGTAGATATATTATATGAGACATTCTTTGTTTACCAAATAAGTGGATCTAAATGGATTTGCATTGTAAACATTAAATAACATTTAAAAAGGTATTCTTTTTTTAAATTCATATATTACATTTTTGGGGCTTCACGGTGGCGCAGTGGATAGCACGTTCGCCTCACAGCAAGAAGGTCGCTGGTTCGAGCCTCAGCTGGGTCAGTTGGCATTTCTGTGTGGAGTTTGCATGTTCTCCCCGTGTTGGCGTGGGTTTCCTCCGGGTGCTCTGGTTTCCCCCACAAGTCCAAAGACATGCGGTATAGGTGAATTGGGTAAGCTTAATTGTCCGTAGTGTATGAGTGTGAATGGGAGTGTATGGATGTTTCCCAGAGAAGGGTTGCAGCTGGAAGGGCATCCGCTGCGTAAAACATATGCTGGATAAGTTGGCGGTTCATTCCGCTGTGGCGACCCCAGATTAATAAAGGGACTAAGCCGAAATGAAAATTAATAAATGAATATATATGTTTTTAGTTATTATACTCCTAAAATCATTCCACATAAATCTGCAGATATTTTTTATTCTTTTATTTTTTATATACAGATATTTAAAATTCTGCACAGAAATAGCAAAAACTGTCCGCAGATTCTGTCTGTCCCCAGTAGTAACTAATGAGTTAACTTAATTCCTTCATGTTGTCCCCTTTGTTTTACAGTGTACATTGTTGTAGTGTAAACAAAACCTCCTTGGTAGCTGCTTATTTTTCAGCTGTATTAATTTACAGTTCATAAAATGATTTACCTAGAATAAAAAGAGCAGTGTTTAGGTATGGAAGAAATCACAAAAAGTCAAATCTGGGCTTTGATGAGTAAATTAACCTTGGTTGGCCCACCAGTGGTGGGGGATTTGATGAATTTGACATGCTTGTCACCCTGAGGCAAAGCCATTTGAATCAGCACCTGCTTCACAACAACCCAGACTCAAGTGTGTATGGAAACAATCACAACGCCTGTGTAAATACACTGGATCTCCAGCTGTGATGCGCTGATTGTGGAAAGATGCAAAGAAAGAAGCGATAAGACAAATAGGAAGAGACAGCTGCGTGTCTTCTGTTGTTGAAGCTAATGGTGTACACAAACGACGCATGACGAAACAAAGGTCAAAATTTTTCCCTTTTGCTTTATCAGACACTGATTTTTCATAGTCTTTAAATTGTTTAGTGTAAATAAAGTGTGGTTATTTGCATACTGGTCATTCCTGGTGTAAAGTTTGTCTGGGATTCTTAATACTTTTATGCAAAAATCACGTTTATAAAGGGTTTAAACACAGTTGTGCGGCAACTTGTGTGAATATAGCCAGCCTCTAATGGCGAAAATTAATTAATTCATTTTTTTTTATAATCACACTTGCTAAAAACAGTCTGCAGGAACACTTTGATTGACATTCTCCCTTTGTTTCTGTCATCAGGAGGGGAAAGCCCCGCCCATTAGTTACAATCTCTCCCTCATTAGCATAAACAGCCCTGAGTGAGAAACAGCCTTCCGCCATTAGAGTTTTGAATCTGCCGCTATGCTGACACATAGGTGTTTATAGCTCCACCCCCATTTACAAAGAGGGCTGGGAGCGAAAGTGAAAGAGACTTTATGCATTTATGACAACTGTCATTAAGTCATTTGCTCAGTTATGCCTTTTTACATGGAAAGGTGACAACTTGACATAACCAAATACACCATAACTTTCCGTGGCTTTGTCATGACAACTTGGCATTACCAAGACATCATAACTTATCATAAATCTGTCATAAACGTGATTGCATGAGATCATTATAATTGTGTCATGAATTTTATAACACCGTCATTAATATAGTTTTTGACCTCCTCAACTGAATTGGTACAAATTTAATTTGTCATTAAAATGTCATGCAATTTTAATGAAGCTGTTATATATTTATTTGACACCACTGAGTATCGACACTTTCAATGCAACATTTTAATGTTTAATGTTAATGCTTATTAAAGTAGATGTGACACGGAGGCTCAGTGGTTATCACTGTCGCCTCACAGCATGAAGGTTGCTGGTTCGAGTCCGTCAGTTGGCGTTGTGTGAAGTTTGCATGTTCTCCCCGTGTTGATGTGGGTTTCCTCCAGGTGCTCCGGTTTTACCCACAGTCCGAAGACATGCGGTACAGGTGAATTGAATAAACTAAATTGGCTGTAGTGTGACACTTCACACAGACGGAGGAGAAGTTTACATGACATGCGGTCAGGATCACTCAGGAACATTATTTGACATTGAAGTTGTGCAGAAGGAAAAGTTAAACGTGGTAAGTACAAATGAAACAAATTAATGTTAAAGTTAGGGTAATTACCATGCTGTATGTAGCAGGCTAGTTAGCTAGCGCTATTTAGCATTTGAGGCTAAGGCTAACATTAATGCATCTTAATGTAATGTTAACGGTTCTGTGACATTATATTACTTATTTTTGAAAGCTAGATCAAATCTTTAACGATAACATTTGTCAGATTGATTGCTATTTCAGTGATTCTGTTAATATTAGGTTTGTTTCTACCTAATTAGTTCTCAGCTTAGGAACTAGACAGGGAGAGGAATTATTTTGATTTAGATTAAAGAAACTTTATATTTCTTTTATATATTTTATTAGGCCACAATTTAAAATTACATTCTGCAGTTTAGTTTAGATTTATTTTGTGTGGGTAAATGTTAGTTTACTATAGTATAACCATGTTTTTGTCATATTGCTTAAATAGGCTTGTGAAAGTGTCTCATATAGAAATTAATGAATAAATAAAGGCAAGACATTAATGATTTGTGTTTAACTTTTAAAAAAGGTAGTTCAAATAAACAAGGGTTACTGTGGTGAGATCTTCTAAAAGTATATTTGAATTAAGGTCTAAGGCTAACATTACCTGGGATTATAAAGAAACAT
>CAIGQW010055747.1:3128964-3146911 GCA_903798125.1 Danio choprae | reverse complement strand
GTCTCCACCTCTGCCTGGGCACAGTGTGGGCAGATGCGGCTCTCTCTGGGTTGCCAGTTCTGTCTGTATCGGCCCGTCTCTACAGTCAGACTGTGAGCGCTCAGTCTGTATTTGGTCATTGTTGTTCTTAATTTACTGTCCTTTACTGCATTTAGATATGTTGCTGTGGTATAATCTCTATTTAGGTCTAAATAACATAAGCATGTCAGTGTCCTGATGCTGCCTGCTGTTAGTCATATTCATTGTGTTGGTTTGTGTTTGAAGCTCTCTCTCTCTCTCTCTCTCTCTCTCTCTCTCTCTCTCTCTCTCTCTCTGCATGGCTCTGATTTACTGTATTATATGTATTTTTTTTAACGTACATTTTTACTGTACTGTATATAATGTATTTTATCTGTCAGATTGATTGACCAATATTGGCATTGGCCATTAAAAATCTAATTTCGGTCTACCACTAGAAGAGACTCCATGCCATGTGGTTTTTCCTTATTCAATAGTCAAAGGAAATAATGTAATCTTTGTCTGATTAACTACTAAAACTTTTTATTTCACTTACAACTTTATTTTTAAACAGTAAGATCCTACAAATCACCACATGTAAATGATAAAACTGACAATATCTTAGCAATAGTTGCAAATTTACTGTTTTATAGATGTAAAGCACTGTCTTCAGGATTCAACGTCACAGACACAGTGAACACCCAAAAGTCTTGCACCCAAAGGAACAGGAGAAGAACACAGCTCAAGTCAGAACACACTACACAACATGGTTGTTATTACATAACAACAACAAAAATGGGGCTAGTGAGTGATCTTTGTTAATATGTTCTCATAGAGCCTTCAGCAGACGTGGCTCTTCCTCCTGCTGAAGTGAATACGTCACCACCATCCAAGAGTTTAAATCATCTGATGTGCAGATGCCTTCTGGAATGTAAAAACCATACTATTTTACATTTATAAATTGCATCAAAGTTTCAGAGAAAATAATACTGTAAGCAACCTCTCTGCATGGCAGGCTTTGTAACTGATGGCTTTGAAAAAAGGAAAAGAAAAAAAATCATGAAATAATTTGTTAGGCATAAAATGACAAATACTTAAGCTTATCACCGATTAAAAGCTGCACTTGTTTTGTTTTACATATTCTACTGTTACATGTGGCCATCTGTAGTTTAATTTAGCAAAAAAGCAATATGTCTAATAGCAACATTTAAAGGTGGCCCTGCAGCATTGGCTCCAGAAGGCATCTGATGATGGTTTGGTCTCATGGATGGGGGTGATGTTTTCACTTCAGTAGGAGGAAGAGCCACCACTGCTGGAGGTTCTATGAGAAATATTCAACATTTTAAGAAATCTGAATAACAAAAATAAATAAATATATTGTAATTGCTTACCATCCACAAGTGATGCAATTTGTTAAACTAATGTTCGAAGTAATATTTACAAATAATCTCAAAAGCATGTAGTTCTGTTCATCATTGCAAATATAACCAAACTACATCTGCAAATGTTTTGGTAGTGAACATTCTCAACTAAATATTTTATTTTAGTCGTCATGCCATCAAACCTTTATTTGTTGCTCAACCCATCCAACATAAGAGTGAATCAGCTAGCATTGCACATGTAAGTCTCTCTTTTGAAACCACAATTATATAAGTTCCTCTAAAAATTGGTTACTATAACCTGTGTGGAATGATAGCTGGAAGACATTTGATTAACTATTATAACTATAGTAACTATTTTCAGCACACTGAAGCTGCATCCTCAATGTTGGTTGTGATGTTGGATGTTGAATTCATCAAAGCTTTTGCCATTTGAAATCCTGTATGTTTCCTTACTTGAACCACTGGAGACACATGGACTGTTTTGAGGGTGTTGTTGGTTCCTTTTTGGACATTAAGTGTCTTGCTCTCACATTTAATGTTAAATATCTTAATTTGTGTTAAGATCCAATGCATAAGAGGGCAAATGCATTGGAAGTGCTCAGAAATGGTTCATCCATGTTGCCGTTGTCATGCTTACTACACAGAAGCTCGCAATGCTTGCATCGCCTCTGAGTTTTTCTGATTGGTCCACTGCATTGGAACTGAGACTAATGAGCACTGCTACATGTAAAAGTTGAAAAAAGTTGTCATCTTCACGCGCCATCTTAAAAATACAGTGTTCATGCTCATGTGTGAGGAGCTGCAGAAGACACGAGTGTATAATATCATATGCGTCCATTAACTGTTTATAGAGAAACATTGGAAATACAAGATTCTCTCATCTCGGGCTCTTGTGAGTTTTTTTTTCTCTACACACACACACACACAAAACTGAACCGCTGTTGTCTGCTGCATCTGCTGTTATGGATGAATATGGTAGAGCTAGGAGCTAGCTTCTTCATTTAAAAGACATTTCAATTTGAAAGCTTACTGTATATTATGCACAATTACTGTTTTTCTGATGTTTTAGGAGAGGGTTGGGCTCAACCTTTGAAAGTTTAGTACGCATAAATGTAATATTTGTGTTATTTGGAATTTAACTTGATTGATTTTGTCATTTTAATCTGAATTAACATCTTGAAGTTACTAGTAGGTTCAGTGATAAATACCAGGTGAATAAATAGTAGCTGATGCTGGGTGTTTGGCAGAGGCTGAATACCATTTCACAATTACATAATTACAACTGTAGATAAAATAGTTTAAAGTGGAATGGTTTTGATGTTTGACTTGTGGCCATGATTTTGGGTTGTAACATCCAGCCAATGATTTGATACTCCTTTTCACTACTCGCATACAGTCTGTGAATGAAGATCATGGTTTACTGCAACACCAGATCACTTCAGTCACTGAAATGTAAGAACCATCCATTAGTCAATCCAACCAGAAATTCTGCATGTGGAGTAGACAGATAACATGAGCAGTATTTTTTTTTATTTAAATTTTTATTCTAAGGCATTTTATTAGTTGTTTAAATACTCTAACTAAGGCCTTGACCTAGCTAAAGCTAAGCCCTGTCTCCTAAACCAGGCCTTGGTGTAAGAGTGAAGCTTTGCATCTCTGGCACAGTTTGCAGATCTCAGTTCATTCTCTTCACATAAACTAATCTAAAACAAATTAAGATTTGAACTGTTGTGTTACTGATAAACATTTTAAATCTGCTTGGTTGTTATATAAATGTATTTTAAGGGCAAATTGACAAATGCAGTCTGACAAATTCATTCATGTACATGCCTATTATTGGTAAAATACATTGAGTCCCCACACATCATAAAGAAATGTGTGTTTCCAGGGTCCCCACACATCATAAAGGAATGTGTGTTTCCAGGGTCCCCACACATCATAAAGGAATGTGTGTTTCCAGGGTCCCTACAAATTATAAAGGAATGTGTGTTTGCAGGGTCCCCACAAATCATAAACGAATGTGTGTGTATTATGCAGATAATATGCAAATGAGGTCCCTGTAAGTCACATTCATTCTATTTTTCGGAAGTCCCCATAAACCATGTTCAGATTATTACTTCATAAATTTAATTATTTGAAGGCGTGTATAGGCTAAACAAGCTTAAATTAGTCTCCCTGATTTTTTTCAGACCTCTGAAACCTTTAGAAAGGGTGGTCCCCACAGGTGATGACTGTAAAATTGGTCCCAATTAAGCATTTAAACCCGTATGTGTGTGTGTGTGAATGAGTGTGTATAGGTGTTTCTCAGTACTGGGTTGCAGCTGGAAGGGCATTCGCTGTGTAAAACATATGCTGGAATAGTTGGCGGTTCATTCCGCTGTGGCGAACCCTGATGAAAAAAGGGACTAAGCCGAATGAAAATGAATGAATGAATAATAAAGTAAATTTTATTCCACTGAAAAATGTGAGCAGAAAAGTATTTATGACAATTATAATGGCATCTTGACAATCATGTTTATGAAAGATTATGTAGTCTTAGTAATGTCAAGTTGTCATAATAAAGGCATCTAAAACATTGTCACCTTTGTTTTTAAAATGACATAACTGAGCTAATTACAATTGTCATAAGCATGCATAAAATCTCCCACGTTTATAACATATCATGTCACGATTATAAAGGTGTCATGACAGTCTTATGAACACACCCTTCAAGTACCTACCCTAAAAATGCACTGTGTAACAGGAATACTGCATATTTCATATCATAACCATAAGCATCTTGCATTAGGCATCTGTCAGCACTGCCTTTTTTCCTACTGTGATCCTCATTGTCACAGTAAGTAAATGCCAAGCATAAAATGTCAAACAGTGAGTGAATAATGTTCTGAGTGGGATGATGAACCACAAATCTAAGTAGGACACATGCCTAAAGCATCAGCGCACAGTCCATTGGAAAGCATAGGATTTATGTTTCTCAGTATTGTTTAATTATCTTCATAACCTTCTTTGGCAAGATCTTACTGATAATTTTGGCTGATAAAGTTAGACAATGTAATCCGTGAAATTACAAAAGGCAAGGAATCTGCAATAGATTTATATTATTGATTCATTGCAGAATAATTCACTGCTAGGCTGGATGAATGTGGACCGGTTGATGTTTGGTATTCAGGTGGTTTCTCTGGCTTTATTATCTCACTAACAACTAGTCACATTTAACTGAGTATCATAGTAATAGTAGAGCTCTTCAGACTAACTGCAGTTGTTTCACCATTTTCAAGGTCTTAGTGAATAGCGTTAATGTTTACTATGGCAAGTGTCACTATTACTGCTCCATATAGTTCCATAAAAATCTAAAACTAATTGTGTTGTCTCATTGCCTCACTTTCCATACATTCTGTCTAAAAAGTTGATCTTGAACATGAATTCTTAACCTTTTAACAAGCATTATAACTGCCTTTTGAAGTTGATCTTTTGTCCATAGGTTATAATTGAAACAAAGTAACAAAAGAATTTGGTTAAAAAAAATATATATATATATCTTAGGGTGCGAGATAAAGAGTAAAGCCAATAGGCAACTAGAAGTTACGGTCTGCATCCGAGTGAGAGGAAATTACTCACTTTAACTGGAATTATTAATAGTCTATATTCAAGTCAAGTCATGCCAGCTTTATTTCCATAGTTCCCTACACAATGCAGATTGTGTCAAAGCAGTGATAGAAAAATTATTATTATTGTTTTTGCAATACATACTCATTTAAATAAATGCTCCAGGCAACATTTTTGTAAAACTGCAAAAATGTATTCAATGTTTTTGACTCCAGGTTCTAGGTAAAATGGATGCTACAGGATAGTATGATACCAACTTTTGTTCCTTTTCACACTTATGATATTTACAGGGACATATTATTGATGAATAGGGCCTCACAGGTCAGTTGGCGTTTCTGTGTGGAGTTTGCATGTTCTCCCTGTGTTGGCGTGGGTTTCCTCCAGGTGCTCCGGTTTCCCCCACAAGTCCAAAGACATGCGGTACAGGTGAATTGGGTAGACTAAATTGTCCGTAGTGTATGGGTGTGAATGGGTGTGTATGGATGTTTCCCAGAGATGGGTTGCAGCTGGAAGGGCATCCGCTGCGTAAAACATATGCTGGATAAGTTGGCGGTTCATTCCGCTGTGGCGACCCCAGATTAATAAAGGGACTAAGCCGAAATGAAAATGAATGAATGAATATTATTGATGAATAATTGAACATTTTCATGCTGTTCTTTGCGCAACACCATAAAACACTGTCCTTAATGTGTACAATTGGTTTGCCTCGCATGCCTATCTGCATAATGAACAACTTTTCTGGCATGATCTGTTTGCTTGTGAGATTCAAGTCATTAAGCATGAGCGTCTTTCTTGGTATTCATCATTCAAAATGAGACACGCTTTGCACTTTCACTAAATGCATACTGCACCCAAGCCCCACCAAACCATGCTCTGGCCTACCTCTTCCAACCGGGCCAAAGCAGGCCGAACGAACCACATCTAGGTGCACTATGGAGACCTCACATTAGTCAAACAAACTGGGATTTGAGGGTCAAACATGCTCAGGCATGGTTTGTATAGCCTGTGAGTACATCGTATGCCATTGATTATAATCGTTTGTAATTAATATGCTAATATTACTTAAGGGATAATCAATGGACTGCCATGCATCAAATGATTTCAAATAGATGACATGGAGGCAAAGAAGCAGGGGGCAGTTGTCTCGACACAGTCCTTTAATGCCCTTTAACATACTAAAAAAGCTTGTTCAATCCTAAATTTAATGCTAAACTTTCTTTTTTTGTTTTAGGAAAGGGTTAAGCTTAACCTTTGAAAGTTTAAAACACAGTCTCCTAATTATTTATAAGTTGGGCCTAATATAAGTTTTATTTTTCATTATTCTAAATTTCTATTTTGTACATTTGTATCACTGTAAGTTTTCAGTTCTGTAGCTGACTGTACCAAAACACTGCCTGTTTGAAATTAATTGAAAAACAGGCACTAATATTTGTTACTGATTCCTGTTGTCATGAACCGTGACCAAGGTATTCACCAAACCGTGACTTCTGTGTACCATTACACCCCTAGTAACTATACATTTGACATTTTGTAACTATATATCAAATCACTGGCACCCACCTTAAAGCATCAACTCATTTGTAATGTTTCAGCTCACTAATCTCTGGCTGGTTTCATTTCTGGTTAGAGCATGCACATGAAAAGGGACCGGTGAATCACAGAGACTGTACTTATCTGCTTTGAATGGGAGCCCAGAACAGGTAATGTGTCTGTCTGGCTCATTGTTTGAATTGGGGGGTCTGAGATTCTGTCCAAGTAGGTTGTGGGCCCTGTGCCCACACTAATCATGGGGTCATTACGGCCACTGCTGTGTCTCCGCCTGTGGGTTGGACTGCACCATTTGTAACCCAACAGAGCAGGAAATGAGGCACTTTAGCTGTGGTAACTCAAGCCTGGGAGATCCAGTTGAGGGAGCACCACATAAAGAGGCTGATCAAATTGGACCCCTTTGGAATTGAAGGCCGTCAGAGGCCAGGGAGAGACCTGAAGGGGGAGTGGGAAGGTGTCAGCGTGATGCATGACGAGGGGCCTCCTCATGGCCCGGGACGTGGATGACTTCATACAGAGTTATTGATTGCCTGTGGTCCTCCCATCAGCCTGTGATTGATGGTCCTCTTTCTAGAGGTTGAAATATCAGTGCTGCCTGGGCTAGTCAAATTATAGAATGTGCAAAAGAGAGAGAGGGAAGGAAGAGAAAAAGTGTGATAGGGAGACTGATGAAGGTGTGCATGAAAAAGTAGAAGTATCTTCTCATGGAGTCTTCCTGGGATGCACACAGCACGGCCTCTAGTGTTAAAACCAAACTGCAAGACGGGGAGGCACCCAATGCACGGTGCAGGAGCTTCATAACAACAAACCAGAGAAACAGAGAAGCAGCTATGAATATTTCAGCTTTCTGCAGCTCTTCAGGTATAACTCTCTATGTCTGCGGGCTACTCAGATAAACACACATTTAAAGGTTGGACGGCAGGCCTTATTGGTGAGTGTTGTCACCAGTGATGTGTGAAAGGCTGCGGCAATTGATTGACAGAGAAGAAGATGCTTGTCTGGGCTTGCAAATAATTGGATGTTATAATGGGAGTTCAAATACCGTAACTTACCGGACATCCAATCAACCAAAGAGAGGATGGAGAACCAGACTTTAAGTCTGAGCTGATTATTGCAGAAAGGGGTAAAATGGATTGATGGCTTGGAGTTTTATGTGGTACAAAGCTATAAACTGATATGCAGTTATATGTCTAAATTGGGTCTTTGGATTACCTAATGTCCAACAAAGATTCATCTAAATATTTTCTACCTCTTTTAGGGGCTAGAGGTGGTTTTTAGGAGATCAATAAGTTCTTGATTTTCCATCAACTTTAATTTCACCTTTAAAGTTCGCTTGAATTGGAAGTTGCTGAAACTTTAATTCAGTATGTTGATGTGCTTCCAACTAAAACAGAATATTGAGAAGAGGTGAGGCTTTCTTTGGGGCATCATTCCCACATAGCAAACTAACAATAAGTGGGGGGTGGCTAAGCGTATTAATAAGCAGTTGCTATGGAAACCCTCAAATTGATGTTAACAGAGAAGGACCACCACTCCAAACGTGGAAGCAAATGGTCAGACTTTAATTGAAGATTACCAAAACAAACATTTTTGAAGTTAATTATTCACCTTGTATATAACAACGTGAGCTAGCAAAATAAACAGTGTAAATTTTGATTTCACACTGACTTTAGGTGCTTAATCCTGATTTAAGGAAGTTACAACCACACTCTACAAGCAAATTAACTCCAGAAATTGCAGGTGCTGGCAACCACTCTTTGCCTAAAGTAATGCAGAACATACTGTATGTAATGTGTATCAGAGTGCTGTTTGTCTTCTGTATATATACACAGGCCATGACATCACATGAAATGAGGCATGTAGTGTGCTGATGCACTAGTGTTGCCAGATATTGCTAAAAAGGACAAATAAGAACCCATAAAAATGTCTGTCACTTCTGAAATTTGACAAATTGTATGCGACCAAGACAGCTGCCTACAATAGCAGATTGAGCACTCTGCAGACCACAAAACTGGAAAGTGGAAACTGGAAGACTATCCAATGACTGGATGTTAACAATTCAGATGGCACACTGCCCATATTTGGGTCTCTGTAAGTTCCTGAAACCAAAAGTGGGCTTTTGTTGTGTTAGAAGATTCAGATTACTCAACATTACCTACCTAGAGTTGCAGTTGATACAGTAGTACTAACGAAATACCCAAAAAACAATTAAACAATTCAGGCAGGCAGTACTCATTCATTTATTTTCCTTCGGCTTAGTCTCTGATTTATCAGAGGTTGCCACAGCAGAATGAACCATCAACTATTCCAGCATATGTTTTACGCAGCGGATGCCCTTCCAGTACTGGGAAACACCCATACACACTCACATTCACACACAAACTCATATACTACGACCAATTTAGTTCATCCAATTCACTTATAGCGCATGTCTTTGGACTGTGGGGGAAACTGGAGCACCTAAAAAAAACTCACACGAACACGGAGAGAACATGCAAACACCGGACAGAAATGCCAACTGGCCCAGCCGGGACTCAAACCAGTGACCATTTTGCTGTGAGGCGACAGTGCTAACCACTGAGCCACCATGCCGCCCAGGCAGGCAGTATTTTACCTGCTATTGTAAGCTGCTTTGTAAACAGGAAATGTTCTAGACGCAGTCCTCCTCTTTAAAAAACCCCTGAATAAATTATAAATTATTGTAACTTTCAGCTGATAAGTTAACATCTAGTGACCAAACATTACCTTAGTGTATAGCAACTAGATTTATACTGGTAGAAAACCACTCAGATTTTGTCATTAAAATGCAAAAATATGTTTGCATTGTAAGTTTAAGTTAAAAATAAAAATCAATTATCAAAAATAAACTGATGAAGTTCTTTGAGAAAATGTTTTAAAAGACAATTTTAACATGAGTGTCTGATTTGCAGAATTGCTGTGTTGTTTCACATGTCTGCTTGGGTCTCCTTTGAGTACTTTGTTTTCCCCCACATTAAAAAAACTAAAACTTAAAATTAGTCCCTGTTTACGTCCACGTTAATGCGTTTTTATATGAAAGCACATTCTCTACATGTTGTACTTCCATCAGAGACCGTGACACCATGTTTGTCTTTTTAAAATCTCTCTGCAAAAGTGGTTACATTTGAAAAGGCATTTGAAAATGGAACCTTTCCAAATCAATCATGCATTTTTACTCATGTGATCCCGTCATGTGTCTGTTAACTTAAGCCTGATAGCTTTCAGTTTTGTTGGTTTTATGAGATTTGATTATAAACTGCATTATATTGTAGAGGGATAGTTTTTATTTATTTATTTATTTATTTAATTTATCTATTTATTTATTATTATTTCTTTTGGCATGCTTCTCGATTTGTATTTTCACTTACATTTGCAACTTCATATTTCTTACAGTCTTGTTGCTAAGTTTTTTTCACAGATTAAATGGGGTATATGTAAAATGCACTAAACTGTTAAACACACATTGGCTTGTGCAGCACTACATTAAGTTTAACACGCTTAATTAGCTTCCAGAAGTGTTTCACTTCTTCACACCATCAAACCTACATTGGACAAAATAGTTTGTATGCCGTATATTACTTCAGCTTTTAATAAAAACCCTTTTTTCTCATTAAAGGTTTATGTAATTGTACACATTGACATTAAAATAAGCTTGTCTGCTAGGTCATTGTGTAGTCAATGCCCGAGGCAGAGACACTAGATGTCTCTCTAAGATAGATAAGTGACATTAAATCTTTGCAACAGTGCAGACTTGTATGTAGTGGCAATCACAGTAGCATCTGTTGCTCTGTTAGACTCATTAATGGTCAAAAACACTGAACGCTAACATAAACCTCAAAAGAGTTCAAGATGTCTGTGCTAAACCACTTTTTACCTATTCTCTGCATGGGTAGAAACTTTATCCCACTATGCTATGGCCTAAAGTCTGGTGTCATGACCCATTGCACCTATTACAGAATGGCTGCCCAAACAGTTGCCTGTTTCATTCTGTCACCTGCAAGTGGTATTGCATGTCTCCGTCCATAGGTCACCTCAGCCAACATTGAGGATGCATTAAAGCAATGGTCCGAAGCCAAGCATGGTGGGATATTGTACAATATTGTGTTACTTTTTGCCGATGAATAATACATCATACAGAGAGATAACCTAACTGTAGGCAGTAACTAGCACAGTTTCCTTCTTCGGCGATGGGAGGCTTACGATTGATTGATACCTGAGCATGTAGCGGTAGCAGCAAACTGTAAGTTGGAGTTTGTTTACTTGCATGAGATGAGCTTTTACCACATTTGCTGGACACTTTGGTTCTCAAAGCAGGTGTTTATAGCCTATTGTAGAGTGGGAAACAGTGCAGTATTAGTTAAATGTATTCAAGTTCTCTGGAAATATAGAAAGACATGGTTTGTTTTTACTTGAGATGAACATCAGAGCTATTTCTGTACTGGAATTGCATTGAGTTTGAGATCTACTGTATAAGTTATGCTGAATGCAGTTCTTTCTATGCTTTAGATAACCACAAGGGCAGGACTAGACAACCAAATGTGGTTGATTTGCTTACTTTCAGGTGTGGGTTTGGCTGTAATTTGGTTCTTTGAATGTGGATGTGTGCATGTGCTTGTGTATAATACATGTCTTAGCCAAAATGGGAGTTTATAGGGATGTGGTTCTGATTTGCATCTAAAATGCCAGGTAAAGACCAGTTACATGTTTTTGTTTGATTTAATGGGAATGATTGACTTTGGGTAGATAGTATTGGCTGGGTGTTTTAAGCAATGTTATTAAGTTTAAAGCAGTATGTTTTGAGTAAAAAAAAACTAAAAAACATGTTGGGAAAAAAAATGTTATATGTGTAGTACTTATTGTCGACTTAAATGTCTTCATATACATATTTTTAATGAATATTTGGACCGCAATTTTAGTAGATGCTTAAATTTAGCTTAATATTTACTTTTTTGTTGGGTTAAATGGATAGTTCACCCAAAATATTTCACCTTTCGCTTGTTTAAAACCTATTTGAGTTTATTTCTTCCTCTTGAACACAACAGAAAATATTTTGAAGAACAATTGACTTCCATAGTAGTTGTTTTTCCTATTATGGAAGTCAATGGGTACAAGTTTTTTAGCTTTCTTTAAAATTTCTTCTTTTGTAAAACTCATAAAGTTTTGAAATCACACAAAAGTAAGTCAATTAAGAGTTAATTGTCATTTTTGGGTGAACTATCTCTTTAAGGATCATTTGTTCTATGCTGTAATGCAGTGTCTTTCATCTTGTATATTTTTCCTGTCTATGCTTTGCCCTGCAAAGGTTAAACTGAAACTTCAACCCGCTCACAGCCTTGTAAATTAGCTCAGGTCTCTTGTCTTTCTTTCCCTGGCGGTCCTGGCTCTTGTTTCCTTGCTCTCCTCAAGTTGCTTCGACTTTTGTTCTTTAAAAAGGTGAAATAAGGAGACAAGCCTCGCCATAGTGCAGAATGTATTATCTTGAAATGTTTCAGAGCGCCTTTCATGAAGTTGCTCTCTGGATGCAAAGCAGGCAGAGATGACATCTGGCCAAAACAGGTATGCAAATGCCGGATGAATTCACTATTGCACAACATTTACAATTGTGGCACTTTTTGCACGTTATCACTTTTGCACACCTGCAATATTGTTTAGCCAGGTGCTAAAGGTGCAGAAATAGCCATGTGCCATATTTAAATGAGCTCATTGTCATTCTTGTGAAAGCAAATTAGGCTCATTATAGGTTCTATGCAAATTAGGCTCATTATAGGTTGTACCATATTCAGAGAAAAAATCACTGCTTTTTGCCATTTCCTCTGTATCACTGCTGTGGTAAACAGAATTATATTAGTAAGAGATGTTTGTGTGCATTCTTTTGAAATGGTAACACACACACACACACACACACACACACACACACACACACACACACACACACACACACACACACACACACACACACACACATATATTATTAACATGATCTATTATGTGTAATGTAGTGCACAAAATTACCATACAAAATATTACCAACTCTCATTCTTGGTAAATTCTCCCTTATGTTGTTGAGTGGAATGATTTATCTTTATGTACCACTTAACACTAGAACTACCAAGGCAGTAATTTTGACCATTTATAAATTATGTAATTCAATAGCTTTGTTCAAATAAAACCCACATAACTACAGTACCCTGATCTTTCTATAGTGCTGCTTTTTCTTGTGCCTTTAAATATGTGTGCCTCTATTGCCTAGCTACTTTCTGCTAACAAACAAATAACTTTCTGATAGCAAAAACATGCTTAGCTTACTTTAAAACATGCCATTTATAAACAAAATCTTCACTTCAGTTAAAAAACACCTTGCTCTTCCACTTGCAGGATGATCTAACAATAAGGCTGTATTACAAAAAAGACGTATTTTTAGGGTAATGACTTCATAAAATATGACGACAGATGATCAAAGCTTATTTCTAAAATCTCAATAGAGGCTTTAAATGTAAATATATCATGACAAAAATTACATTTGGTACTGTAACAACATAATCTGGGTACAACGGTGTTGAGGACCCAAACACATTTTATTAACATGTGGGTACTCCAAAAGCGTAGTTGTGGTTACAGGCAGTGGTCGGTGCAGACAGGAAACAGGATACACAAAGAACAAAACAAGGGTCAGGAATCATGGCAAGGCTAGACTAGTGTACGCTTAGAAATGTTACAGCAAACAAGCAAAGTCACTGTGTATGTGTGTGCTGTTTATATGGTCCATCTGATTAGTCCGTCATGAGCTTCCAGCTGTGTGTGTGTAATCAGGAACTGGTGTGTCTGAAGTGCATGATGGGGGTTGTAGTTCATTAAATTGGCATATGTGTAGATCTCCAGCGATCTACACAGGCTAGATCGCTGGTGATCGTGACAGGTATAGACTTATATGAATGGTCAGAATGACCACTATGGCAATTCTAGTAGTTGAGAATTCTGAAAGTTCAATCTCACATCAATCCATAACTTTAGTGGCTAATACATATTAATTTGTACAATCTTGTTCATACATTTTAGTATGATTTGCTCATCTCCCAATGAGAGGTTGGTTTAGGGGTGCGATTTGGGGCACTCCTCCCTTTAAAGATTATTTTTATATGAATGAAAATGTAAGAATTTGTACAAATTAGCCACGTTTCTGCCAATATGTAAAATAGTTGTTTACTTGAGTTGATCATACTGGTAGTTTCAGTGTTAATACTGATTTTTAAATACAAACATACACCATTTGTAACCACTTCATTAGTTTTATGTTCAACTGTATTTAATGCAGATTGTACAATTTGGCTGCTGAAAGCTGCCGATCTAATGGGATCATTACACATAACCATCTCTAGAGTTGGTTATAATCTTGATAATATTGATAATACTCAAACATATTCCATAGTCAATGGATCTCAATCCAGTAGAGTACATTTGGGAAGGTTAGTGGCAGAGGAGATTTACATCATGGATGGGCATTTAACAATTCTGCTAGAAGTTCATTATGTCATCATGTCCATATAGCGCAGAATCTGTAGAAATGCTTCCACCATCTTGTTCAATTTAAGAGTCTATACAACCTTGACTTTGTATTGCTTGACCTAGTTCTTTGTTGTTTGTCAATGTGAAACTAACTACCATGTTATGGGGTCTTTGAAGTTCCCAAGGTGGCTGATAGGGTGTTCAGGGGGTTGCTTACTGACCCAAATTAAGAGTCCATTATCATTAATGTCTCCAAACATGTATGAGTACCAACAGTGAAGCTTGCCTCACTAAAAAATGCATACGCTAATGCAGCTCATAAGCTCTAAGTACCTCACATAGGGGAGATCAGCTTACACACTCACACCCAATGTCTTGTAATTTGTGAGTGCGGAGGTGGGCTAGCCTTATCTTCCGTTTTCTCCTGTGTCTCTGTGTCATGGAGTTTTGTAACATATAGAAGCTCAATTCATTATTGAACATGTCTGGAGGTTCTTTGGGGAGTTTGCATTGAGCTGTACATGTGCTCAGTTACAGGCTATGTGGCCTCTGTTTAGAAGGCTAATCACCTGGCATTTGTAATGACAGATACTGCCTTATCATGCTCAAATAATGCTTTATAACAGCACTGGTTGTTTTCCTGACATATATGTGTAATGTTGTACCACGAACTGGCTGGCCAACATGTTCCCTTTCGTTGCATAGTGTATCTTGACACATAAGGGGCTTTTTGCACCAGGTTGTTATAAGATCTTATTCATAGGTAGTCTCCACTCATTTATTCATTTTCTTTTCGGCTTAGTCCCTTTATTAATCTAAGGTCACCACAGTGGAATGAATCGCCAACTTTTCCAGCATATGTTTTACACAGCGGATGCCCTTCCAACTGCAACCCATCACTATCTCAAATAAATAAATATTCCTTTAGGGCAATTTTCCTGTCCACAACTGGAGTATGGAGAAGTGCCTAGCAACATTTTAAAGTTTAGCTTCATCCCTAATCAAACATGGCTTTAATTTTCAAGCAAACCTGAAGACAGGTGTGCTTGATTAGGGATAGTGCAGATCTCTGCAGAGGATTGTGGCCCTCCAGGACTGGAGTCATTCATGACCTAGCCATGGTTGTTTTCATGAAGCTTTGAAATCATATGACTCTTTTCTTTCAAATAAGTGGTTTGGAGCATGTACAAATGTACTAAGGTAATGTGATTTCAGTAAAGAAGGCTTTGCTATGCCATAACACTTTCAAAAATTGAGTGGTTGTCCACTGTTGGGTGATTGGTATAATGTATCCCTACTGAAAAAAGTTGGTTGGCTGGTTTTAGCTGGTCAACCAGCTGGGTTTAGAGGGGTTTTGACCATTTCCAGCTGGTTTTAGCCATTCCCATATCTTACCGGCTAAAACCAGCTTGACTAGTCTAGCCAGGTTGAGAGACTAGCCAAAACCAACTATGTCTAGCTTAACACTAGAACCGGCCAGGTTCGCTATATACTGTACCTAAAACGGCCAGTGCGGGTAAATTTACGACACATTATTTCCCTACCATAAGACTCTCCGTGATTCATGGTTCTAAGCTCTCTACGAATAGCCTTCGTTTACTCATTAATTTATTTATTATTATTTTTTTTTTAACCCCTATGTCAGTGATTGAAAGTGAAAGTCATTACAGAGTAATTTAAATTTTTGTGTAAAATTGACCCAGTGGCGGTTCTAGTGTTAAACCAGACTGGTCAAGCTGGTATTTACATGGTCTCCCAGCCTGACCAGCTAAGACCAGGCTGGGAATGACTAGAAGCAGCCTAGAAAGGCCCAAAACCCCTCTAAAACCAGTCTGGGATGCCAGCTAAAACCATCTGACCAGCTTAGGCTTTCATATGTGTAATATATGTCAGATCCTCCCCCAGGGGCAAATCACTGCAGAAGCTTTATGGTTTTTATCTGATCTTGTATCAGTTGTAAGAGGTTGTAGAAATTTTAATGAGACACTTGTTTAACTAAAAGTAATAATAGTAGCTAATAATGACAGCCTGCCATGGAGCAAACAAAATAAGCCATGAAAAACAGATATTGCAGCCATTTCAAGTGCAACATTTAAGATGTTTTTTTAGGCCTTAAATAATGGCGTAAATACCTGTAATTTGAGGAGCGCAAACATTAATAAATTGCATTGTGTGATTCATTTGAATACTACTCCACTCCCATAAAATGTGGGTCTGACCAGGAAGCTCCTACAAATACATATTCAGTAAGGTTAGGCACAAAAATAGCTGTCAATGCATCTTCATCACTAATCTTGTCTGCTTGCAGCTAACTAATTTATATTAGTTAATTCATTTTGTGTTGTGCTAGACAATCCAGCCAAAAGGTTGTCTGTAACAAAAAAAAAAATCTAGTTTCTGCAGTACGAAATGCCAAAAGCAGATACATATCGCAGTAGTTCTTGTAATTATGAAAACAATTTAGTTGTTAATTGGTCATTTAATTTTCACTTTCTACAAATGGTAATAAACAATGACTCGGAACTTGAAATTGAACAAATGATGAAAGGAAGTACTGCCAAAGGTTGCAGGACTAAGTGACAGGATTGCAAAATTATAACCTAGATTAAGTTGTCCAAGGGAGCTAATTAGTTTGGAAATCAGTGCTGGTTTGTATAGTTGTTGATGAACTTATATTTATTTCTAACTTATATTTATTCATAAGAAAGAAGAGAAAATCTAATTAAAAAAATTCACAATGTGAACAGAAATGTGCCTAACTTTGTTACATCTGTTAAAATATAACATGGCAATTTTAATTGAAAGTAATAAGTTTCATGGAGAACTCAAGAGCTTTCTTTGGTGAAAACCCCAAACAATGGTTAAAGATGCTTCCTAAGCTACTCTGTCTGGCTATTTTGTTTGGGTTAGAGAGGTAGTCCCCCCGGTGATATATTCTAAGTTGTCCTAACTAGCTTTGGCGACTATATCAATGAGGATCTAAATAAGGAAAGGCTCATGGCGTAGTCAACTAATTCCTCTTAATCCCAACATATCTTCTGCTGCTTAGCATTGTTTCTGGTGCCAGGCATGGCTTTCTGAGATTAGCTTTAGCTGTGGTTAACTCCTCCACAAGTGTTCACACGCCACGACTGCCTCAACGGAGTCAATATGGACTTATTCAGCAAAATGTTCAGCAACCATTTAAGGAAAGAATGTAAGTGACACGTTGAACTTGAGTTTTTATCTTTTACAGTAGGTGTAATTGGAGTAAAGATATAGCTGGTTGAACTTTCACCCGGTAGGGTCACAAATGTTGAGTCTGTTAGACAGACAGTATAATAAGATCAGTGATTACTACTAACAGTAGTTACAGAATGGCAAGTTCTCTTAATTGTTGTTTGGAGTGTTTGTGCTGTTTTTGCTACTTTCCAATACATTTATGATTTATTCTACTAGTATGGTTTTGTTCAAGAGTGGGTTAAAAGCAGTCATAGTGAAAACTGCCTTAAATGCAAAAAATATGTTATTTTTAGCATATGTTTTTGCAGATAGTTCCTAAAAATAGTGGAAACATTAACTATTTGTGTGTGACACAGGGGACACAGAACACATTAGTTTCTGTCATTTGCTCATTTCAGTTTATTAAAAATTGTTTTAAATAATTACAATTGTTTTATTGTTGTTGGACAGCACAATGACTATGGTTAGCACTTTTGCCTCACAGCAAGAAAGTCACTTGGTCGAGTCCCAACAATCCTTCTGTGTGGAGTTCTCCCCAAGTTTGCGTGGGTTTCCTCTGGGTGCTCCTTTTCACCCTTACAGTTCAAGACATATGACATAGATGAATTAGATAAACTTAATTGCCAATAGTGTGAATGGGAGAGTGTGTGCATGTTTTCCAGCACTGAGGG
>CAIGQW010055747.1:3116275-3128954 GCA_903798125.1 Danio choprae | reverse complement strand
TAGTGAGTGAGTGAATTTTATTTTTACTGTTTTCTATTATTACTGTAGTCCATACTGCAAATTGTAATATTGAATGTGTGCAAGTTTATTTTGCCATTCCACATTCTTGAAAACAAAAGCAAAGGAGCCCACTGTTTGTTCCCTTTCAGTGAAGAGTTTTTAAAAGAACTAATCTTTATTAGTTTAAAGATAATTTAATGCGTTTTCCACGGGACCCTCGACTTTTAATTAAAATGTTCAAATCGTCCTTACAAATCTTCAAATTCTTTAAAATGATGTACAGCACTATTTAAAAAAACAACATCTAAACATTGGTCTCTTATAGCATCACTGTGAAAACTCCCCTTTGGAAGCTACAATTATTTTTAAAAGAAAATAATATTAAAGGAGGGCAGCACGGTGGCGCAGTGGATAGCACAATCACCTCACAGCAAGAAGGTCGCTGGTTCGAGCCCCGGCTGGGTCAGTTGGCATTTCTGTGTGGAGTTTGCATGTTCTCCCCGTGTTTGCGTGGGTTTCCTCCGGGTGCTCCGGTTTCCCCCACAAGTCCAAAGACATGCGGTTCAGGTGAATTGGGAAAGCTAAATTATCCGTAGTGTATGTGTGTGAATGAGTGTGTATGGATGTTTCCCAGTGATGGGTTGTAGCTGGAAGGGCATCCGCTGCGTAAAACATATGCTGGATAAGTTGGCGGTTCATTCCGCTGTGGCTACCCCAGATTAATAAAGGGACTAAGCCGAAAAGAAAATGAATGAATGAATCATAATGTTTTATAACTCTTTGAATCTGCCCCTTTTAGGCTTTGATTCAAGCTGTGAAGATTGTGTTCCCAGTACTCTTTACAAAAGAGGGCGGAGCTACAAATGCCTATGTGTCAGCATAGTGGCAGATGCGAAAACGAGACTAACGTCCTATGCTAATGAGGGAGAGAATGTACAATTGGAGAATGTCAAAGTGTTTCTGCAGACTGTTTTTATGAAGTGTGATCATAAAAAATAAAATGAATAGTTTTTACCATTAGAAGCTGGTTATATTTACAGACTGTTGCCACACAAATGTATTTAAATCCCTTATAAAAGTGAAACCCCTTTAAATTAAAGTTAACTCATTTCTAATCTACGGATGTTTCCCAGTGCTGGGTTGTGGCTGGAAGGGCATTGAGGGAGTAATTGGAGGTTCATTCCCCTGTGACGATCCCTAATAAATCAGAGACTAAGCTGAAGTATAGTGAGTGAGTGAGTGAGTGAGTGAACAGATTTCTGGTATTGAAATGTGCATCCCTGAAAGCCAATAGGCAAATTCAAGTACACCTACAATGCAAATTCAACCATACTTTAAAACATTTGTTAGAAAAGCTCCATAATGTCGATTTTGCAATTACTTGTTTGAATGCAAGAGTAATATTCCCTGTGCAATCCATTCAGTCTGTTGTAAAAATGTAATGGTCTCTGTGAAATTAGCTTACATGCTAAGAAGACACAAATCATCTTTATTCATTTTCCAAACTATAGCTGTAGTTCATTACGGCCCATTCTTCTCTGTGGTTTTATTGATGGCACTGGCGCATCAAGCTACAGTAGCTGAAGTGGTTTGCACTGTTTGGCGCCTGCAGAGAACAAAGGCGAGGTCATAAAAGCAGCTTGAATCACATCCCCATTTTTCACTCACATTAAAGAAGCGTACCCACATTCACCATCACAACAATATGAGGCTCTGATGGAGCTCTGAAACCACAGGGAGCAAGAGCTTTGTGGTTGCTATTTAAAATGACAGAAAGGGTACATCCTTGAAAACAAGTCTACTTTATTGAATGGTGCAACACCAACACTTCCTATTATTTCAGGGAAGTACAGTACACTATTTTGTTCTAAATTAAGTATGCCATTACTTTTTTTAAGTGATCAGACATGAGATTGTCTCTTGGTCAGGTGTGTCCTCACCTATTTGTATTTGAGGACCACTTCCACAACACCTGCTTGGTTAATTCATTGTTGTTAATTAATTAGGGCTACAATTATTTTCTGAATGAAGGTGGCCCTCAAGGAGCAGAATAATACACCACTTATTTTGGAGAGATATAAAATGTGCATTTATTCAGGTCTAGAACTAACCTCTGCTGGACCTCCAGGAACAGGATAAGACACCATTGTTCTTGGAAAAGTGTAAACGGTTCAAGAGTGTGTTTAATCAGGTCTAGAGCTAACCTTTTGTGGATCTCCAGAAAGACGACAGGTACCTCTACCTTTGAAGAAGATGTGCAATAGTGAATTTAATCAGGTCTGGAGATAAACTCTGCAGGTGAACCTCTAGGAACTGGATAGGCACCCCTGTTTTTAGAGAAGAGTAAAATCAGGCATAGATCTAACCTCTGCAGGAAGGAGAATCTCTGAGAACTGAATAGGACACCCTTGTTTTTAGAGAAGAGTAAAATCAGGTTTAGAACTTATCTCTGCAAAAATGAAAACCTCCAAAAAGGGTACAGAACACCCTTCTATTTGAAAAAGAATAAAATAAAGCTAACCACTACTGGATGGTATCTGGAGAAACTTTCTCCCAATATCGTTCCTGTAGGTACTATTGATCTGTTTTTGTATGATCAATGGGGTCTGTACTTATAAGACCGTAAAATGATTCAGATGTGTTTGGTGTGTTAGGAATAACTGGGGAATGTGTAGTGTTAGTGTGTCTCAAGGAACATGATTGATAAATACTGATCTAAAGCTTAGCACCATTCACAAGATTTGAAGAAGGGGTGCATTGCATTGCAGTTTCCTGGTAACTACGCAGTGAACTCTATCAAGTTTTTGTGTAATGTTTTTTTCAATAAGTCATTAGTTGAAGACAACATCCAGGTTTTGTTTAGCTGCCTCATCATAATGCTTTAATATTTTTTAAGGAAAATAATGACTTTGGTTCAGATCTTTCAGCTTTACATTGTTTTCTAGATTCTCAAAAATGAAAACCTCTGAGATGTAAATTGAGGCAAGACATGTTAGCCTAAAAGCCATCCATTCCCAATGTCACACAACACCCAACAGAGTTATACACTAAGTCAGGAATTAAAAAGTGTGATTTTGACAAGTAGGTCATGATACTACTCTTTCTATATGGATCTTTGTTAATCCGCAACATGGCTGTCAAACAAATATAGCTCTAGCTGTGCTAAGACTAAAGTGTGTACTGGTGTGTATTTACCATGCAAAGTTTCTTTTACTCATCACATAGTGGTTCCACAGCTTTTCTTAATCATGTTTCACACCTGTACAGATTTGATAACAACTATCAACAGATTTAACAGATTTTATCAACTATAAGTCAAATGGAAAAACAGCGAGCAGGCTGTCTTTAACTGCAAAGAGCATCCATCTCAAGGCTCAATATGTGCTCTTTCTCCTCAGGAGATCACTCGGGAAGATGTTTCCTCGCTCAGGGAGATCCATCATCTTTGACAGCTTTCCAGATCCATCTGACACCTGGGAGATCATTGAGACTATTGGCAAAGGCACTTATGGGAAAGTTTATAAAGTGCATAACAAGGTCAATGGCAGCAAAGCCGCTGTCAAAATACTGGATCCGATCCATGTGAGTACAACCCTACTAGATAGAACCTTTATGTAGTGCATGTTTTAGGCCACAATAAACAAAGACATCAAACAACATGCACATCTATGAGACTTGTTTAGCCAAAGACTGAGTCATAAACTCAAAGTAATATTTGCACAGAGCTGAGGTTAAGGGCAGGGTCATTGCTGGCCCTTCAGGTCAAGTCAATGAGCATCTGTATTCATGTATGTATGTGTACCTGTGAACATGTTTATGCCCTAAGTTAGGCCTGTGGTGAATTACTGACCACTGAGAATATTCACTCGCCCCTGTCATATTAAGAATAGAACATCCATATCCTGCAGATAATGCCAAAAGGCTTTCTGTATGACTGTCTCTCTCTCTCTCATTATTTCTGGAGCCACACACTCTTTCCTTTAGTGACTGGGCAAATAAAAGGGCCTCTAACAGCACATACCCAGACTAATCATGATCAGATGGCTTCTCAGAAAATGTGCAATTTGTGTTCATTTACTTCACTGGAGTTTCTCCAATTCACCCTTTCAAGGTCCTGAAAGGAGGCTTGGAAGTATTTCAATGGCCTTGGCTGCCAGTGTATTTAAAATTACTCATCTAGATCAAATAAATGTAGGCTTAATTTAATAGACTGCAGCTGCTGTGGTCATTGTACTTCAGATATTCACAAATATTTATTTTCACTGCTTTCCGAGCTCAGGAAATGCAGTAATTTAGTGTTGTAATAGATGTATGGAGCACTTTCGAAGCCAAAAGGCATCACAGAAAAGCCCTGTGTGCCACATTTATTAGGATTCTACATTCAGAGGTTGTTTTTCCGACAAATTCAATCAGTAAACAGTAATTTTCCAAAGTTGGTCAAAACCTTGGGGGTATTGAAGCCAGCAAATACAATTTTAGTCTACTCTGCGCGTAGTTTATTGCTGTGGGGCTTTATTAATGCTGGCATTTTATGGCCTTTTTGGTTTTGGTAAATTCAACACATAAAAAGACTCACAAAACACTTTGTTTCATCAATGGATCTGTTTGTGTTTGTGTACAATGAATAATTAATAAGAAATATTTTTGTTCACTCAATAATGAAAATGGAAGCTCAAGTCAGTGCCACGTGTCTCTTATAAAAGGATTGATATTTAATGAAAATGTTTTAGCAACTCTCTTCACTCTACAAAAATATTCCTTTTTACATTTAACCTTTCCTTTCAGAAATTGACATTTGCTCTCTCTTTCTCTAACACAGCACACATGTGAATCGATTTAATTTATCTGTTTGTTTTTTTTAGGACATTGATGAAGAAATTGAAGCTGAGTATAACATCCTGCAAGCTCTCTCAGACCATCCCAATGTTGTTAAATTCTTTGGGATGTTCTACAAGAAGGATGTCAAGACTGGAGACCAGCTATGGCTAGTGCTAGAGGTAAAGTTTCTCAATTCCATGTCATGCATTTATTTAAGCTTGTTGTAAATGTGCTAAATTGTGCTTGCGATATTATTAGAAAAGTATTAGAAAGGCCTTAATCAATCATGGTTATTAAATCTGCATCATGGAAACATGTAAATATTTGCCCATCAAAGTTGTGTACTGCATGCTACATCATTATCACATTATGGATTTACTGCCATCATCACAGTGTGGGCTGATGGGATACGTTTGAAAGCACTGGAAATCTGTTTATAGGGGATTAGCTAAATAGGATGCTAATAAAAATATTATTAGTATCAGCACCTCTGTTTTCAAGGAGCATGAATAAATTAGAATAAATTAAAATACCAGGCTATGCTACATGGACATGTGTAACAAGAACACCTTAAAATAGTGTTATTTTTATTTATTTGTTTGACTTAGTCATCACTTGTAGCTGTGTTTGACCAGACATGAAGGTGTTTGTTGTGGAAATGGGATCAGATGAGTGTTACATAAGAGACTTTAGTCTCAGCAGTAGGTCTGGACAAAGTTTTTGTGGCAGGACAGGCATAGGAGGATGACTATTAATGTGGACCGACTGTGTGAAATACCAGTTCTACATTCAGACACACAGGATCAGCACAAAAGAGATGATGTACTATTGTCATTGTTCAGTGTACCGACACTGAGGACTCTTACATTACATCATACTGTGATTATATATTGATGAGTAATGCTATAGTAATGTCTTTCAGCTGTAATTATTCAGACAGCTTGTAATATATTTTCAGACAGCTCATAAATTCTTCATTGAGTTTACTATTGCAGTTGTTGTTTTTGTTATAGCTGAGTCATACAGTAATTAGAATGTGTCCTACATGAAAATAATATTATGTACATCTACTATTTAAAGTGTATTGTTTGTGTTCTCTAGATTGATATGTCAAATTATAATCAAGTCCACATTTTTAATAGTCACACAGCTGCTTGTATTGTTATGCAGTAAAAAAGACATCTAGAGTAGCTTCATTGTAGCTCTCTAAATTGCAGCGACATGATATAGTATTTAATTTAACATTAAAATAACATCATCAATCCACTTAAATTGTGAACTTACTATATTTTCCAGCAATGGTACATGGTATTGGATGATAATACCACAGACCTCAGATACATACTATACTATGTGGAGTCCAAGCCACTTCAAATAGAATTCTGTTTTATCGTACTGTACATTTTATTTTGTTTGGCCCTTAAATCTCACCTCAGTTTAAGTTCTGTTTTTGTAAGTAAACCGTTTATACATCATTTTCTATAATTTTCTATCTACATTTTTTGTGAAACCTCAAAAACATACCTAAACTTGCCTTTGACTGTAGTTTCTAGGTATAATGAATGCTACGGGGCAGTGCGATGCCAACAACATTTGTTCCTTTTCACACTAATGATATTTACAGGGACATTATCAATGAATAAAGGATTCTTTTCATGCAGTTCCCAAACAAAATACCACAAAACAACTTCACGTCTATGAATAATAAGCGAATATGTTTGCATTACCTGACTATCTCCATATGGACAACTAGCATGGTCAGTTTCCTTGGTAGTTCATGTTTGTATAGTGTTGTACTTGTAATACAGAGCATTCGGGTCTGAGTCGGTGAACACAATTCCACAAAAGGGATAAAAGCAATGGAAACAGTCCACTCTCTCTTATGTTTGCTTTTAAAAACACTATTGGTTGGGTTTAGGGAAGGTTTAGGTCAGTGGTTGGCTAGTTGATCTGTACAAGAAGCCCAGCATTCTCATGTACGTGTACAAAAATGTTTATCTGAAATGTAAAATTCTACAAAACATAAGTATACAATTAACAAGTAACGTATTTCAGATTCACAAAAATGTTGACAGCTCCCTCTAGTGGATTTGACCTTTGAAATATGCAGCAAATGTTATTTTTCACAAAAAAAGGTAGGCTGAAGCACGTATTTTCAATGAGTCTGGGCTAAATCATTTTTGATTTTGCTGTTCAAATTTTTTTTAAGTTGTAAAAGTTAAAATACATGAAAGTTTTGCTTCTCAACCTTTTATTCACTCAAACGATAATGAATCATTGAATCATTCACTCACACAATGGTGGTTTCATTGAGTCATTCATTCACTCGATAACAAATTACTGAATCGTTCAATCACACGATGTCGATTTCATTGAGTCGTTAATTCACACTATAACGATTCATTAAGTCATTCATTCCCTCAATAGCAAATTACTGAGTTATTCACTTGAACCATAGTGAATCACAGAATAACTCATTCACATTATGGCAATTACATACCCTTCTGAAAGTTATGCCGTATATATACATTAATTCAAACAGTTATTACCATGTTAACATGTCTATAGGATATGTCATCTTTTTGGTACTGATTGAAAAGTTAATATGGCCTGTATAGCATGAGACAACTAATATGTGAAGTCATTCCAAAATCATCCGACTGTTAAACCATAAGTTTAAGATTATGATTATGTTAAGATTATGTTAAGTTTGAATGTACAAGAAGTCTATCTGTAGGAAGGTTTGCCCTTGTGCCCTTTTCATCTCATACATTTATAAACGCTCGAATTCTTCGATGAAATGAGTTCAAACTGTTCCAAGAGGAGTATTTCTAGGAGATGTTGTGCTCCTGAACATCCTCACCTCTTATCTTTGTTCTCTAATAATCTCAGCACAAACAGGCCTTTCCGAGACCTTTTGTTGATATACAGACTTTCAAAGAAGAAATCACATGATAACATGATACTTTTATATGTAATCTTCTTAAACATACTGTTACCTTGTTTTTGCACAGCCAAATTTAATCTAAGATCATGTTTAATATATGCATTTCATATCCCCTGCCTGTCGAGATTAATTCATGTTCATTTGGTGTGAAACTTTACCTCGGTGTCAAGGTGTGGGACTGAGCTGGGTTATTTAACATGTTCCACATAGTTTTGTAACCTAATCTGTAAGGAGCAATAAGGGATATGCTTGAACATATAATGTTGCTTTACTATCATTCAGTCTTTTGTGTGGGTCTGAAAGCATTTAAAATGTGGAGTTAACTTTAGGAAGTCCACATGTTGTTTTGAAAGATCATTTAGGTTTTTGGGTGCACTAGAATGGTCAAAAACACTCTTTTTTTGGCGTATTGTACATTATTTCTGAACACCTACAGTATTTCCAGTCTGTGTACAGTACAATGTAAAATGCTCTAGCTGCATTTAGTTTTCTACAAAACCCATTCTTTTGAAAGGCCCAGAGCGAAGTGATTGTGCTCTGTGTGTTGTGATTGGTCAAATACCCCAAGCGTGTTAGAAATGTTACGCCCCTTACCATAATCACCAGTCTCAGCTTACTAAGCTTCCAAAGTAATTATAAACATCCAATAAACATCCGGTTTTACCACATGAGCTCAGGTTTCTGACACAGTTATACCTTTTATTTGATTGGAAACCTATTATTCCTGATTGTCTTATTAATCTAATTAATCCAATATTGCTTTAATTAAACATATCTACGTACAAATAAAAATGACATAAAAGACTCGCATTTCAAAATGTTACAAAAAGGTATCAGAAATATTAAATACCTTGAATTTAATTTCAAATATAGTCAAATATATTCAACACAGGCTCATTGTGAAAATGTATCCCTTTTATACATTTCTGGAGAGCGCGAATAATGTAGCCAGAGCTACGTATGGCTGCATTTCATCTATAAAAAGGAGTGCTATGGGGCGGTATGACACTGCAGACAGCTTCTGTTTGTTTTTGCGCTACCAGCTGACCACTTACCTCCGTGTAGACAGCTTTTTCGCTGTTACCAGTTTGCTCAGTGGCTGGCCACGTACATCGGCGGACTTGGGACGCAGAGAGGACGGTTACAGAAAGCGGGCAAGACAAAAACAAAGGCAAAAAATAAACAAGTAAATAAAGGGGTGAGAACGTGGTAAGATCTGAAAATGTGTAAAAATCAGGCAGCCACGAGGGCTTTTCTTTTTCTGGATTGCTTTTAAAAACACTGCCAGTTGGGTGTAGGGAAGACGGTGGGTGGTGTTTGTCAGACAGTTGGTCAGTCAGTTGACAGTGGCCTCTGGTGGATTTATGCAAGAACAGCATGCGCGAATGGCACTCGCGAGAGAAATACGAGATCTAAAAAAGCACACAGAGCGACCTCGGGTGGATTCATGAAAACAGAAACTGCAAATAAACGTACCTCCTGGGACGTATTTTGTGATCTCCAGAAATGTATATAGGAGTATGTATCAATAATGAGCCTGGGTTGAATATATTTGCCTAATGACATGTCTCTTTTCTGTCATTGAGGTGTTTCTAATGTAAATATTAGCAAAGACCAATGAGTATGAAATCGTAAAAAGATTAAAAATGCCTATATGACATCTATATATAATGTCCACTTGTAAAAATATATGTTTTCCATCCCCTACAAATAAACGTAAACGTACAATTGAATTTAGCTACATTGCTTTCAACTCTTAATTTTTTGTGTTGGAACAACATGAAGGAATTAAGTTAACTTATTAGTTTTTACACATTTAAGTGGATTGAACATAAAACAATTAAGTTGTTTCCCAAAAAACCTCAAGAATTGTGTGGTTTCAGCTCATTTTAAATAAGTAGTTTGAGCAAACAGCAATCATATTTTTTTCCCTTCTTTTTCTTTTCACTAGTACAGTTACCACAAGCTACAAAAGTAATTTTCATCGTTTGCAAGCCTTTAAGCGAGTTCCTCCTTCTGCAGTAGAGGAAATTATTAGTTTTTTCTCCTCGCCCGTGTTTCCCTAAAGAGCTTTGCATTTCTGTATGCAAACTCCTGCATGCAAAATCCACAGTCAGCAATCCAAATGTGGAAGTTAATCCTCTGGCTGGAATCACAGTTGAGCATTCAGGCTGTCAGCAGCCGGGGGGAAACGAAAGGGGGGTAAAATTGCCATTGTTACAGTCGTCCCCTCTGAACTGTAATTTTCCGTGTTTCGGTAGGATCCGGGAAGAAGGCTCCTCGGTCTTGAGTGACCCCTGATTACAGAGAGGACTCGCACAAATTGCGTCCTCCACTTTGCTGGTTGCTCATCAGGCCTGGTGCTTGTTCTGCCTTTTCTTTTGTGCCGTGGCTTCTAATTATGGATATGAAGGGAAGCGCTTTCATCTGTGCGCACAGGTTCCTCGCCGACTCGGCTCCGTCATATTAAAACTTCAAAGATATCGGGAAATGATTTCTGTTCAGTTTTGTTTAAGTTAGCTTGTAGGCTGCAGTTGGCGCTTAATGGCTTGGATAGGACTGATGGCGGAGGCTTATTGTTGAAGTTTTACATGGAATAGCATGTGTCTGTTCTGTTGTTATTCAAGGGTTTGATTTGAAGTGTGTGTGTGGGTCTTTTTGCAGATATGCAATTTGTGAAAGCCTGGCAAATTAAAGGAATTTATTCAATGTAGAAACAAGAGACAATGAGCATAAATTGGCACTATATGGAAACAAATAAACTGATATGAGTCTATAGGTTGTCATATTTCATGCAATGGCTGAGGTGAAACTGCAAATAAGTAGATTTACAGGATGTATTATTCATTTTATTTCCAGTCTGCGTACAGTGTAAAATGCTCTGACTGCATTTTATAGAATTTATAGGATTTATTATTCATTTTATTTAATGATTTTTAATCCATAAAGTGTAGTAAAGTGTTATTTCTTCCACATTTTCCCCCATTTTTTCCACATACATTATAAAGCATTGTGTTTACTGTTATTTCTTTTTCAGAGCAAAAATAATTTACAGAAAACACCCACTAAAATGCCAATCAGCGTAACAATAGTTTATATCCAAAATCTCTTCAGTCATATTTAACAAGAATCATATTTTGGAATATTAAAACAATAAACATGTGGTCCCAAAAGTCTAATTGATTGTAATACGTACATATGTTAAATGTTTTTTTATTTTTTATAATTGTGTGATCACTTACACTTTTTATTTGTGTATTCACATAGATATACTCTATATGTTGTAACAAATGATGAAGAAACATTATTTTACCCACATTTTATTTTCACACAAAAATATGAATGAGCAAACATTAGATAGGAATCAATTAGCAATGCATAATATATATATATTTACAATGTTCATTCATTCATTTTCTTTTCGGCTTAGTCCCCTTATTAATCTGGGGTCACCACAGCGGAATGAACCGCCAACTTATCCAGCATATGTTTTACGCACCGGATGCCCTTCCAGCTGCAACCCATCGCTGGGAAACATCCATACACACCCATTCACACTCATACACTACAGACAATTTAGCTTACCCAATTCACCTATAGCGCATGTCTTTGGACTGTGGGGGAAACCGGAGCACCCGGAGGAAACCCACGCTAACACAGGGAGAACATGCAAACTCCACACAGAAACGCCAACTGACCCAGCCGGTGCTCGAACCAGCGATCTTCTTGCTGTGAGGCGATTGTGCTACCCACTGCGCCACCGTGCTGCCCATTTACAATTTTGAATATCATAAATATGATAGCTAAGACAATAACTAATTCAATAATATTATCGTAAAAAGGTTATTTTTTAATTTTTATGATTGTTTTTATTATTTAATATCATACAATGCCATTCAAACCTTCTATATATAGCGAATAATATAAGAATAATATATGCTGCTACCCATGAAACCTCAAAAGCTAAAGTTTCTTTTGCATCCCAAGTAGTTTGTCTATAAACATTCCTCATTCAGATTCATTTGTATATATTGGTCTGCTCTCTGCCTCAGTGTTAAAGTATTTTGAATGTGGATAGAGTGGTGTTATGTAATGTTTTCAGTGCTTTTACCTTGTTGAAATACCATTGCTATGGCATTCTGGGTGGTTGCTAAAAGTGTCAATAGCTGGGTTTCCATTGACCTGTGTTAATGTGCATTTTGAATACATCGTGAGAAACGAGTGATAGAAATGACCCTTATAAAATACATTTATAATTCGTATATCACACATTTTGCATTATGATGATTTAAAGCCCATTGCATGTCGGACAAGAAGCACAGCACTGCACCGCATCTTTTAAAAGTCTAAACATTGTTTTCTATGAGTGTATACCGCTATTTGGTGTCTGGTCTTACATGTCCCTGCCTTTCATATTTTCAAAATAAGAGTCCCACATGCATAGTAACTTAAGCACTAGGACATCTCACTATCGTTGTGGCCAATCAAACACAGCTTATGGTGTACATAATGATCCTGTTTGCAAAATAACAGTCTGTGTTTAATTTTTTCCTATTGGGCTGTCCTAGATAGTCCTAGATGTCCTAGATCCCAGATTTTTATGAGAATGAGGAAACAATGCTGTTTAAAGCTCACAGTATTTCTATGTATTGAATGCTTGTTCAGCTATGAATAGGTTTTCATTCTATAGTTGTGTTTTTTTTCCGTTAATTTGTAAAATAAATAAATAAAATAATAATAATAATAATAATAATATATAAATATATTTTTTGCATTGTTAATGCAAATAATGCAAGATGGAATTAATTTGCTGAATAAACTGTTGATGTAGCAAACATTATATCCACACGACTAATCAGATGTCTTCATTATGCTTGCCTTGTTTACTGTTGGTTATTCATTCATTCATTCATT
>CAIGQW010055747.1:3084878-3106275 GCA_903798125.1 Danio choprae | reverse complement strand
TATAGTAAGTGCATGTAATTGATTAATATTACTCAGTTAGTTAAATGAACATTAAACCTTTAAATAAAGTGTAACCAAATTAACAATTAAAATTCAAACCGCCATGTTTGTAGTTTATTAACACTTTATACTCATGTTTGTAGTTATAATATTCAATTCAATTTATCTTCAATTCTATAGTGCTTTTTACAATGTAGATTGTGTCAAAGCAGCTTAAAAAAGATGAAGAAAAGAGAGTAAAAGCCAACCCAGGCTCATTCTGAAAACGTACCTCTATATACATTTCTCGAGTGCGCCAAATACATCCCAGGAGCTACGTTTTTTTTGCAGTTTTTGTTTTCACGAATCCACAAGAGGCCGCAATGTATGCTTTTTGAGATCTCAAATTTCTCTCGAGAGTCCCATTTGCGCCTGTTGTTCTCGCGTAAATCCACCAGAGGCTGCTGTCGACTGACTGTTTGACTTACTGACTGACAGATCGACTGACCCCCCCCCTTCCCTAAACCCAACCAATAGTATTGATTGACCCGCCCATCCACTTCCCTAAAGCCAACCAACAATTTTCAAAAGCAATCCAAAAAAAGAAAAGCCCTCGGCTGATTTTTACCACGTTTTCAGATTTTTACCACATTCTCACCCTGTTATTTACATGTTTATTTCATTTTTTTGGATTCCGTTTTTGTCTTACCTGATTTCTGGAACCGTTTTTCACCGGACTCAAACTCCATCGTTGTGGTCAACACTGCGTCTCTAGGCCACAAACATACATGGCGAGCTAACTGGACAAACTGGTAACAGCGGGAAAGCCGTCTATATAGAGAGGTAAGCGGTCAGCTGTAAGCGAGAAAAGGAGCGGCGTCATACCAACCCGTAGCATTCGTTTTAAAAACTAAATGCAGCCACACATACTTCTGGCTACATAATTCGCGATCTCCAGAAACCTATATAGGGCTATGTTTTCAGAATGAGCCTGTGTTGGTAAAAGCCATACAATTTCAAAGTGTGGAACATTCCAGCAATTCAGGCAGGCAGGAGATTAGTGTACTAGAATTCACGGCCAACGTGTAACATATTGTTGGCAATATTAGCCATCAGAGCATCCGCACTAAGAATTTCACAACACAAAAGTGCACAGTGTGGGATTATTATTTTTTTTTACTAAATAATTAATATTATTAATGGATTTGGGTATCATGGTGGCGCAGTGGGTAGCACGATCGCCTCACATCAAGAAGGTCACTGGTTCGAGCCTCGGCTGGGTCAGTTGGCATTTCTGTGTGGAGTTTGCATGTTCTCCCCGTGTTGACGTGGGTTTCCTCCGGGTGCTCCGGTTTCCCCCACAAGTCCAAAGACATGCGGTATAGGTGAATTGGGTAAGCTAAATTGTCCGTAGTGTATGTGTGTGAATGAGTGTGTGTGGATGTTTTCCAGAGATGGGTTGCAGCTGGAAGGGCATCCGCTGCGTAAAACATATGCTGGATAAGTTGGCGGTTCATTCAGCTGTGGCGACCCCAGACTAATAAAGGGACTAAGCCGAAAAGAAAATGAATGAATGAATTATCTGTGTCTTTGTCCTGTCACTCTGTTGCACTCCGGAAACCTCTGTCACAAAATCTAATTCCTCGTATGTGTAAACATACCTGGCAATGAAGCTCTTTCTGATTAATTTTACTAAACAAAGAAGGCAAAACAGAGCATGAGTGTTTGAACCCCAGCCCTAAACAAAATCCAAGCTAGAATAAATCCAAAATAAGTGCTGTGATCCAAAGACCCTACACTTTATAGAAAGCAATGCAAAGCCACAGAGGGACAAGAAAATAAACCAGTGTCAGGGCTCTGTTACAAAACCAAGAATTAGCAAGACATAAGTGGGAGAACCCTGATGCTGAGAGATCTAATACTTTCAAAGAAAATACTCACCACAAATCTTATTAAACTTTATTCATAAAACATTATTTTCCATTATTAACATTATACTTTATTCATAAAACACTAACCAGGAACTTTATTACACTCCAAAAAGTGATTAAGTACTTTATTATTTATTTTTTTAAGTGCGTAAACCCGTTGCCTTAAAAGCAAAAAGTTGACAACTTTAAAAAGCGAGTAAACTTATTGTAAAAACCAGAAACACTCCTAGACAGGAGTTAACGTAGACTAGCATTCTCATAAATAGGCCAGGGGTTTCAAAATATATTAGGTTTTGCATATTTAAATGAGAAGCATTTACATAAGCAGTGGCTGATTAGTGTTAATGCAACCATACATGGAAAATGGTAATGTGGCATTATAGAGCATGACACAGAGACATGTTTCTGGAAGGTCTTTAAAGCTTTAAAGGCCACACTGAAAAAAAACTTTCATTTGTAGCTTTTATTTGAGGCCACATATGTTAATAAAATTAACTTTTAAAGGATATGTTAAAAAAAAGAAGAAGAAAGAAATATGGCTTCACGGTGGCGCAGTGGGTAGCACGATCGCCTCACAGCAAGAAGGTCGCTGGTTCGAGCCTCTGCTGGGTCAGTTGGCATTTCTGTGTGGAGTTTGCATGTTCTCCCCATGTTCGCATGGGTTTCCTCCGGGTGCTGCGGTTGCCCCCACAAGTCCAAAGACATGCGATATAGGTGAATTGGGTAAGCTAAATTGTCCGTAGTGTCTGTGTGTGTGAATGAGTTTGTGTGGATGTTTCCCAGTGATGGGTTGCAGCTGGAAGGGCATCCGCTGCGTGAAACATATGCTGGATATGTTGGCGGTTCATTCCGCTGTGGCGACCCCAGATTAATAAAGGGACTAAGCCGAAAAGAAAGAAGAAAGAAATATTGTAACTTGGAACTATACTCCTTAACTATTACAGTATATTAAGGAAAGAAAGTACTAAATATGACAGCATACAGGGGACAATATAGACTTTTTAAATGTATGGAATTTACAAGCAAGTGTTAATAGGTTGAGCTAATCAGACCTGTTCTCTATTACTGACTAGAAACCTAAAAAAAAATTTAAAAACCCAACAACAACTACGAGCTCTTCAATATGTTCTGCTCCAACATATTTGTTAGTATTGTTTCCAAAAAAAAAAAAAGAGACAAATGAAAGTCACGATTGTCAAACCAAACCACATGCTGGTTTCTGTTGTGATCCAAGCAAATCATTCCCAATTTGCGTATCATTTATGAAGGCTTAATAACCAAATCATGTAACCCTGCCTTCATTTTAGACAAGGCTTGAAGGGCACTGGCTTTACATGGAGTAGAACATTCAGTAATTTATTCATCATTTACTTACTCATTCTGAATGATTTTTAAAAAATACAATCATTAAGCACATTAGACATGTGCTTATAAGTCAAGTAGACAGCTGTAGCTATAAACTGCTTACTAATGTCTATTAGTATAGAGTTAATGATTTACAAATGATTAATTAATTATTGGCTAATCCTTAATACATGATTCATGGTGTGCAGTTGTTATAAATTGTTACCAAGTGTTCCTTTAACAGGCCCATAGCCAGGAGGGGGGATCTGGGGGGGTTCAGGTGATTTGAATGACCCACCCCTCACTGAAAAAGGTCAAGAGTTTGTCCCATACATGCTCTCATTTGTTCTATTTTGACTGCTATACCGTGATAAATTGTGAAAATAACCCATCAAAAAAGGCTTTAAGACCAAGCGGAATCCTACATAGGTTGTCGGTACAGAATTTGGGATGCCGAATTTGGCAAAGCATGACTTCCTGTTCTGAAAACTTTAACAGATTCCTATTTGTTTCTAATGATATATGATGTAATTCGTTCATTCATTTTCCTTAGTCCCTTATTTATCAGGGGTTGCCACAGCGGGATGAACCGCCAACTATTCCAGCATATGTTTTACGCAGCGGATGCCCTTCCAGCTGCAACGCAGTACTGGGAAACACCCATACACTCTTACATTCACACACACACTCATACACTATGGCCAATTTTGTTTACCCAATTCTGTACCGCATGTCTTTGGACTGTGGGGGAAACCGGAGCATCCATAGGAAACCCACGCCAACACGGGGAGAACAAAGTCCACACAGAAATGCTAACTGGCCCAGCTGGGACTCGAACCAGCGACCTTCTTGCTGTGAGGCGACAGTGCTAACCACTGAGCCACCATACCACCCTTAATAAGTATTTTTATTTGATCAAATGTATTGCTCAATGAACAATTGTGAAAACATTCTGCTCCAAACCACGTAAAAACCTCCCTTGAACGTTGCTCAGTTTACCCCATCAACCTAATTTTTCCAAAAAAAAAGCAGTGCATTTGCTGAGTGCTCGGCCAGAGTCATGCTGGGGGCAATATCTGTCTCCCACTGTCAGGAATGGAGCCACGGCAAGTGGGTGGTTGTCGGACTGCAGCAGTATGGGGCTCCACGTGCCCACGTCTTCGAGCTCAGAGTCACGCAGCCCTAATGCATAATCCGTGTGAAGGGGCTCACGCTATACTGAGCAGATAAAGCCCCCACACTGACTCATCTGAATGAAGGGAAGAAAAAAAAAACTGCATTATTAGACAAAAAGAGCGAGAGGAAAGGGGGAGTGGAGGAGGACGCTTTAGTGGCTTTGTCATGAATATTCTAATTGGCAGTGTTATCTCTGATGATTATTAAGACCGGCCCCAGGGCCCCGTGCGGATCTAATGTAGCAGAAAGGGAACAGCCGCAGGAGACTGTTTAGTAGTGTGTGTGTGTCTGTGTATTTATGTGTGTGTTGTTCTTCAGTACATCTATTGTACATTTACAGCCCATACTATACACAAATCAACATTTTTTTGTGTTCGTTTCCTGTGTTGTGGGGATTTAATGTGTTCGTGAGTGTTATGAATGCAAGAAATTCTTTTTGGAACTGCCAGAAATCTGCTGTTTACTTAATACTGGTGATTCAAAAGCTTTCATTCTTCAGAACTAGAAGGAAGGTTTTTTTTGAAAAGGTTCTAAATCAATCTTGGATCATTTTAGAAGCAGAGAGAGAGAGAGAGAGAAAGAGAGAGAGAGAGAGAGAGAGAGAGAGAGAGAGAGAGAGAGAGAGAGAAAGGGTGGATGGAGAGATTAATCTGCTCTAAACATTTCAGATTCTTTGTGATTTAGCAGTTTTAATGGGATATGGTTGTTTGTGGTTCTTCATATTTAAAATTGTTGAGTGAATTTTTGCAAACCAGATGCAGATTGAATACAATAGGAACATACATATTCTGGAATTTCACTACAGGGTGACAATTTTTCCAATACAGAATTCGCATTTGACCCTTTTCACAAGGGTCGCAAAAGCGGAAGTCGTCATAGTTGGGTAAACAGAGCGATGGCTGCCACTGAAGTGTATGCATTTTTGCCAACAAAAGGCTCATTGAGAAAATGTACCCCCGTATACATTTCTGAAGAGCGCGATTTATTTAGCCAGAGGTACGTACCTCTTTAAAACAAATGCTACGCCGAAGGCTTTTGTTTCTTTTCGCTCCATGTGGATGGCTTTTCTGCTGTTACCAGTTTGCCCAGTGGCTCGCCATGTACGTTGGCAGACTTGAAACACAGCCAGCCAGTCAGTCATTCGACAGCAGCCTCTGGTGGATTTACCTGAGAAGAGTAGGCACAAATGGCACTCACAAGAGAAATTTGTGATCTGAAAAAGCATACACAGTGGTCTCTGGTGGGTTTACAAAAACAAAAACTGCTCCTGGTACCAGAGCACCCAGAGGAAACCCACGCCAACACAAGGAAAACATGCAAACTCCACACAGAAATGCCAAGTGGCCCAGCCGAGACTTGAACCTGCGACCTTCTTGCTGTGAGGCAACAGTGCTAAGTACTGAGCCACAGAGCCACCATTTTACGATATCAACACAAATAATGTATGTATATATGACTCAATATAAATAAGTTTACAGTTTACATAACTTAAATTTAACTTAAATGGTTTGCGGGAATCGGTTTTCTCAAACAGTTTGAGTTAACATTACTCATCGGGTTTTACAGTGTACTAACTGCTAACTATACATATACTATACATACTTAACTATAGAGACAGAGCACAATGCGTCATAATCCAATCTTAGTTCTCTAATGTGAAATGTTGAGCTCTATTTTTGTGTCCTTAAACACTCGTTTGTTGGAGTTGACAAGCTTAAAAATCCAGAACCAAGTTTGTATAACCTGTTTACCCTACATTTTGTCACATAGTAACTTTTAGACATTGTTTTTTTTAGTTTATTAGTCGGAAATGACAAGAAGGGAATCCTTCTGCAATAGAAAGTCAATGGAAAGAGTTGGATTGATCCCCGTGGGGACGTGGCCTAAATGTCTGTATACACATAAGCTAAGACAGACTATACAAGTACTTTTACATAAGACAGAACAATATTTTGTGCAAAATGTCCATTGAGTATATTTGAAGACAATACAAAGACATTCATTAACCTACAGTCTTTTTGCATAACTACATTGCATTAAAATATATTGATTTTTCTTCCTCTGATTAGGGGTTTCTGCCCAGCTCACAAACACCCGGCTAAGGAGGAACACATCGGTGGGAACGCCCTTCTGGATGGCTCCTGAGGTGAGACCGTTGGCAAGTAGTTTGCAAAGCATGGAGGTGACTTTGTGGACTGCAAATGTTTTTGTTGGTTTAGTTTTTTCCATAAGATTTCCATATGAGACAGGGGAAGAGGACTACAGCTCTGAAGTTGTTTTGAGCATCGAAGCCATAATTTCCATATGACTCAAGGGTAGAGGCTTACGTGCTTCAATTTGTCCTAGGTGTCAACACAATCAAAACACAAACAGGGATTTTTCATTAGTGCACTTTTAGACTGCCAAAACATCTACAGGGAACATTCTAAGTTCATATCAGGATCATTCGCATTGGATTATATACCAAAGAAGCTAGACGGTTCGTTTGTTTTTCTAATTCTGAGGTAAGGTTTATTTTATTTATTTATTTATTTATTTATTTATTTATTTATTTATTTATTTATTTATTTATTTATTTATTCATTCATTTATTCATTCATTCATTCATTCTTATTTTTAGCTACATGGTGTACTGAATAATATCATAGATCAACAAAGAGGCATAAGAATAATTCTAATTATGTAGAGAAAACAAATAGTTTTTAAATCTCTCTGTAGTCTCTTTATATTTCTACTGTCCCTGCCAATTTAACTTTAATTCCTTTTAATTGTATATTTTAGATATTATATAATAAAGAAAACATGCATTTGGAGGGTGTAATATTCACTGTGTATTTTCTGTACTGTTAAACATTAGTACTTGTATATTATAATATCATATATGCATAGTATGATAACATGCTGTATTGCAAACAATATAATCTAATGGTGGAAGAATGCTTCATTTCTGTGTGTCTGTTTTTGAATTAGTTAGTTAGTTAGTTAGTTAGTGTTTGTTTGTTTAGTGTTTGTTTAGTGTTTGTTTGTTCATTCATTCATTCATTCATTCATTTATTTATTTGTTTGTTTTTTTGTCTTTTTGTCTTTTTTCCGAACGTCACACATTGCATACTTTAAACTGTATACAACATAATACAAAAACTACAAACATCCATTTAAAAAATATGTGTCATTTCTATGCTAGTTACATGTAATCGGCTCTGCCTGTTAAACTGGTAATTGTATTTCACTTTAATGATTCCTTATTTTGCTGCAGCTACAGTTAAAGTCAAAATTATTAGCTCTTTCATGATTTTATTGTATTTTTTTCAAATTTTTCCTAAATGATGTTTAACAGAGCAAGGGTTTTTTTTCACAGTATTTCCTATAACGTCTGTTTTTTTCTGTAGTAAGTCCTCATTTGTTTTATTTCAGCTAGAATAAAAGCAGTTGTTGTTTTTTGTTTTTTTTTTACATTTTAAGGTATTATTAGTCTCTTATTATTAGATTATATTTCTTTCGATTGTCTTCAGAACAAACCATCGCTATACAATGGTTTGCCTAATTACCCTAACTTGCCTAGTTAACCTAATTAGCTAAGCCTTTAAATGTCACTATAAGCTGAATACTAGTATCTTGAAAAATATCCAGTAAAATATTATGTGCTGTCTTCATGGCGAAGATAAAAGAAATCAGTTATTAGAAATTAGTTATTAAAACTATTATGTTTAGAAATGTGTTGAAAAAACCTTCTTTCCAGTAAACAGAAATTGGGGAAAAATATATACAGGGGGGCTAATAATTCAACTGTATGTGTTTTATTGACAGCTCAGCAGTCATTATCAGTCATAAACATCTGCAGTTCAGTAATGATCGTGTTTATATATTTGACCAGGTCATCGCGTGTGAGCAGCAGCTGGACTCCACATATGATGAGCGCTGTGATGTTTGGTCTTTGGGAATCACAGCCATAGAGCTGGGTGATGGAGACCCGCCTCTCGCTGAACTTCATCCAATGAGAGCTCTCTTCAAAATCCCAAGGTAAAACGCCCCAGTTTTTGTATACGTACATTGGTCGTGTGCACGTGATATGTATGTTGTGCGCATGTGATATGTATATCATGCATACACGATACTATGTTGTGCACATGTGATACTATGTTGTGCACATGTGATACGTATTTTGTGCAAACGCAATACGTATTTCATGTGGATACGATACATATGTTTATGTCGTGCACACGCGATTTGTATGTCTATGTCTATGTCGATATGTTTTGCACACAAGATACATATTTTCATCGCACGCCATATGTATGTCATGTGCACACAATACTACGTCGTGTGCATGTGATACATATGTCATGTGCATGTGATATGTATGTCTATGTTGTGCGCATGCAATACTATGTCGTACACACTCAATTTGTATCTCTGTCGTTGCACGCATATGTATGTCTATCTTGTGTGCACACAATATATATGTCGCGCGGATGCGATATGTATGTTTATGTCATGCGCACGTGATTTGTATGTATATGTCTTCGCACGGGATATGTATTTCGTGTGCATATGTTATGTATGTTCATTTCAAGTGGACGCAATATGCATGTCTATGACGCATGTATGCGATATGTATGTCATGCGCACGCCATACTATGTTGTGCACATGTGATACTATGTTGTGTACACACGATGCGTATGTCGTGCGCATGAGATACATATGTTTATGTTGTGCACACGCAACTTGTATGTCTATGTCACGGGATATGTATCTTGTGCGCACGAGATATTTATGTCTTGATACATATTTTCTGCGCATGCAATTTGTATGTCTATGCCATCGCACGGCATATCTATGTCATGTGCACGTGATATGCATGTCTATGTTGTGGGCATGCAATACTATGTCGTATGCACTTGATTTGTATCTCTATGTCGTCGCACGGGTTATGTATCTTGTGCACACGCAATATGTATGTCTTGTACAGACGATACGTTTTTTGCGCGCACGCAATATGTTCTTCTATGTCGTGTACATGCGCTCCTTTTTTTGTGCGCGTGCAAATTGTATGTCTATGTCATTGTTTGGGATCTGTATCTTGTGTGTATATGATATGTATGCTGTGCGCACATGATACTAAGTCATGTGGACGCAATACATAAGTCATGTGCACATAATATGTATGTCTATGTTGTGCGCATGCAATACTATGTTGTACGCACTCTATTTGTATGTCTATGTTGTTGCACGCAATATGTATCTTGTGCACATGCGATATGTATGTCATGCATCCACGGTACTTTGTTATGTGCATGTGATACTATGTCGTGCACACACAATACATATTTCGTTCGAACGCGATGCGTATTTTGTGCGAACGCGATACATATGTTTATGTCATGTGCACGCGATTTGTATAACTATGTCGTACGCACACGATATGTATGTCGTGCGAACATAATATGTATGTCTATGTTGTGCGCATGCAATACTATGTCATACGCACTCGATTTGCATGTCTATGTCGTCGCACAGGATATGTATCTTGTGCACACAACATAGTATTGCAAAAGTCTTCATTATTATTTTTTTGCACATGTCCCTTTAGAGCCTCCATATATTTTCATGCACATTTCCTTTCAGGTCTTTCCATCCTCCATCATGTACTGTAGATGCAAACATGCTTCCTTAAAATCTTTCCAGATACAAGCTAAGCAATTTTCTCTCCATTGTGCACCAACCTGTCTGAAGGTGAACTGTGATTGTTTACTGTTTTCATGCGCAGACCAGAAACTGTTATCACTACTGTCATCTTGATGGTGCAGCACTTTCGTGTTCCAGTAAACCTCACATGTGCATCGTCTATAAAGCGCTGCTGCAGTCAGTGGTGGGGGTGCTGGGTATAATCACAGAGCATCGTGCTAATGCTTTTGACTGCTCATGTACACACTGCAGGCTGTCTTTGTTGGGTCTCTCTCATGTTCTGGCTTTTTCTTTTAAGAAGAAAAAGCACACCTTCACCCCCACCCATCCAGACTGAAAATGAGCAATGCAATGTGACAAAACTGGAACACTGCCATTATAATCTCAAATTTCAATGCTCTCAAAATATTTCACTCAAGATTTAGTTTGGAATGGATTATTTATTTATTTGGTTTTGAAAATGCAGTACCCTTTGGTGTCTTGTGTTGCGTCCCAATTCAGTGGTTAGCGCTGTCGCCTCAAAGCAAGATGGTCGCTGGTTCGAGTCCCAGCTGGGCCAGTTGGCATTTTTGTGTGGAGTTTGCATGTTCTCCTCGTGTTCACGTGGGTTTCCTCCGGGTGCTCTGATTTCCCCCACAGTCCAAACACGTGCGCTATAAGTGTGTGAATGTAAGAGTGTATGGGTGATTCCCAGTACTCTATTGCAGCTGGAACGGCATCCGCTACTTAAAACATATGCTGGAATAGTTGGTGGTTCATTACGCTGTGGCGACCCCTGATAAATAAAGCTAAGCCAAAAGAAAATGAATGAATGAATGTCCCAAACCGTGGTATGTTAGAAAGAGTATGCCAATGGTTCCCGAATGGTGTACTATGGTGGAACCCTCCGTACTCTAACTGCTAATATTGCCCACAGTACTTTGAAATTTACATTTAAACTAATCAACAATATGCAGTTTTATTTATTTATTTTTATTTGTAATTGTAAGTACGTTTTGTAGCAGCACGGTGGCGCAGTGGGTAGCACAATCGCCTCACAGCAAGAAGGTCGCTGGTTCGAGCCCCAGCTGAGTCAGTTGGCATTTCTGTGTGGAGTTTACATGTTCTCCCCGTGTTGGCGTGGGTTTCCTCCGTGTGCTCCGGTTTCCCCCACAATTCCAAAGACATGCGCTACAGGTGAATTGGCTAAGCTAAATTGTCCATAGTGTATGAGTGTGAATGGGTGTGTATAAATGTTTCCCAGTGATGGGTTGCAGCTGGAAGGGCATCCGCTGCGTAGAACATATGCTGGATAAGTTGGTGGTTCATTCCGCTGTGGAAAGAAAATGAATGAATGAGTACATTTTGTAAGTGTGTGTAAATATTTGTATATTTATATTTCATTTTATTTATTTAAAATATGATATATATATTTTTTTCTTTAAACCTTAAAATATGTAACACAGTGATTGCATAAAATTACACAATACATGTTAAATATGAAATCCATTTAAATTTGAGATTTATTTGAGTTTTTGTTGCTAAATGTAAATCTTTTTCTTTCTTTTTTTTTTTGCTATTTTTGTTGGTTTTTAGGCCACATTATATCAAATTGGTTATTTGTTTTTTGTAGTGCTGTCTGCTGTATATATATTATTGCACCACACTCTTTCAGATTTGCATTGGTCAGCTATAAACTCGTGTTTTATGCTGAATGATTTGGGTAATTTTGAATGAATCAGGTATGAGAAGTATGACGATTATAGTGTAGATTTGAGAGTTGGTTTGTATCCAGTTTTCGGCAGGCCAGTGGCACATGCTGATAGCATGTTAAGTGTTATGTTTGTGTGACCTAGATTAGACCAGACTAAAGCCTCAAGCCCTGGGCAATGTCTACATTCAGCCCCCCCACCTCCAGCAAAGCAAACGACAGGCAGGAATACACACATTTAGCTGGCGGACAGAGGCTGAGAGCCAAAATAAACCAGAAATAAAAACATCCAGTGAGAGCCGGTGCACAATCTGAATATGTGAATGATACTGTATGTTAATGGATGAACAAAAAGAAAATGGTTCAACTAAAGGTTGAGATACAGTAGATGTTTGTTGAATCTTACCCAATTGTCAGTGTTTTGCCATACACAACCATCAAATCAGCCACGAGTTAATAAGTAAAAATATTATTTGAGAAACAGGCCATTAATGCTTTTATTAAGCAAGGATTTGGTTAAACACATACAACACACACACACACAGTGTGTGTGTGTAAGTGTGTGTGTGTGTGTAAGTGTCCAGATTATTTTCAGCTGTAGCGGGTGTTGATTGGTGCAAAGCATTATGGTAGTTTTAGTTCATGTTGTGGCAGATGTGTAGTGTGCTGTGATCGTGACATTCTGACTCTTTTTCTAAGATATAAACCCATAATTCAGGGGACAAAGCTAAACTGTTGCAGTCATACAGTAATAAACACAATTTTTAAATCTACAAAAATAGGAAACATTTAATTTGAATAGTATTTTTGTTCAAATAAAGGCCTTTATTTATGTTATAAGGTTTTTTTTACCAAGAAGGTCGCTGGTTCGAGTCCGGACTGGGTCAGTTGGCATTTCTGTGTGGAGTTTGCATGTTCTGCCCGTGTTCGCATGGGTTTCCTCTGGGTGCTTCGGTTTCCCCCATAGTTCAAAGACATGCGGTACAGGTGAATTGGATGAACTAAATTGGCTGTAGTGTATGAGTGTGTATGGGTGTTTCCTAGTACTGTGTTGCAGCTGGAAGGGCATCCGCTGTGTAAAACATATGCTGGATAAGTTGGCAGTTCAATTTGCTGTGGCGACCTCTGATGAATAAAGGGTCTAAGCTGAAGGAAAATGAAAGGAAATGAATCCGTTATTTTAAAGGGTAGCGCGTATAATTGATTATTTGCTTTTTTATTTTGAGTTGAACAAACTAAATCCCACACCACATCATTCATGTTCTTCTGTGATTTTCAAATCAGTTCTCTTAACGGTGTGTTTTAAATTGCAGATGTTGTTTTCGTCTGTAATCTTTTATTGTTTGCGTCTGTGTTTCCGATAAGGCTGCATTTGAATAGCCCAAGCATTTCCATTGAAGCATCTGACACCCGCTGTTTGTGTGGGGTGCAGCGTGTGATAAGCAGAGATGTATGCCCCCCATTAGAGTAATGAATCGCTGTCAGAGGCAGCTAGCGAGAGCGTTCCTGTAGCCGTTGGGCTGAAGAAACACCTCCTCAACCCTGCTCTCCCTTTGCTAATAGCCCCCTTCACCAGGACACCAAATGATGGCTAATTAGCTCTATTGTTCCACAGCAGGGAACGCTTGTCAGGTCCTCTGTGACACCGTTAAGTGTCTATCTGCTTACTTATCTACTTGTACAGGGAAGAGCTTTCTGGCTGCCTGCATGAGTGTTTTTCACAAGAGCACACGTTCACTCGGGGGCCATCTTTGAAACACCTGTCCGGCAGGATGCTCGGACATTCAGTTTGAATGCAGAAACATCAAATTCTACAAAATTGCTCACAAAGCTTGCGATTAATTTTCATATTAGGAATCACCAATAAATTTAACAACAACTGTCTCTTTAGTTTCATTTCTTAACGTTCGAATCACACAAAATCTGTAGAAACTCACGTCTAGTTCGAGGCCCTACCTGGAGAATCGTCAGACTATAGAGATTGATGATTGGCTCCTGTACTAGAAGGCCCATTCAAAACTATACGAGTGACACGTCTTGTGTATTACAGTCTTTGGTGTAATATAGCTGTTTAAGAATGTTGAAATTGTGAACACACTTCACATTTTTAAGCATCAATTTGCTAATTGTTTTTCCACCAAACCAGTTGAGTACTGGTTTGGAGCCAGAGGTAGTTCCAAATCAGGCCTTTGCCTTTCGACAACCAAACAATCCAAATCAGGCCTTTGCCTTTCGACAACCAAACAATCCAAATCAGGTCTTTGCCTTTCGACAACACCAACTCAGAACCAGGAAAAGTGGTTCTTATGCTTTTCCAGACAGCCGGAGCTGGAAGTTTCAGCAATCAAATGTCTCACTTCTGACTTCAATGCATTGCAGTCAGTTACTCATCATTGTCACATATTGCAGGTCATGATTTTTCCAAGCACGATATGGTCCTGGATTAACATCTATGTTCATCTTGGAACATCATTTTTGTTTTAGAAAATGTAATGCACACCTATTCCCTACCCCTAAACCCAACCATAACTGGAAATTATTGCCAAAATCAGAGGGGAATGATAGTTGGATAACAGTCATGTAGAAGTGCATAAATCTAACCGTAAGCCTAAACTCAACATTAATGGTAAACATATCCCTTAATTTTGATTGGCTGATTGGAATGTTGTTCCAGGATCAACATAGATGTTAATCCAAGAACATGTCCTACTCTGTGAAATCAGGGTGAGGGTCACATATTCGCCATATAAGGTGTGAATATTTAATAAAACAACATTTCAATATTTCACAACATTTTATAAACAAAAAAGAACTAAAAAATCGGCACTGTCTTCACAATGAACTGAATTCATTTCATAATTAATGACTGATTTATCATACTTGTCTCATACACTACGAAATAAAGGTACAAAAGCTGTCACTGTCTCTGTACCTTTTCTAAAAGTAAATGTTTGTACCTAATGGGTCCACTGGAAGGTGGAAAAGTCTTTAAGGTGCCAATGTGAACCCATTAAGCTCTGTATGTATGAAGCACCATGTAACATAAAGCACTTAACCAGCAATGGGGCATGTAGTAACATTGTTCGGGATTAAATGAGAACTGGCTGTTTATTTACACTGATTTGAGGACGGGAGGGGGAGGGGGGGTGAATGAATGAATGAATTAGGGGTCGCCACAGCGAAATGAACTGCCAACTTATCCAGCATATGTTTTACGCTGCAAATGCCCTTCCAGCTGCAACCCATCACTGGGAAACACCCATACACTCTCATTCACACACATACACTACGGACAATTTAGTTTACCCAATTCACCTATAGCGCATGTCTTTGGACTTGTGGGGGAAACCGGAGCACCCAGAGGAAACCCACATGAACATGAGAGAACATGCAAACTCCACACAGAAATGCCAACTGACCCAGCCGAGGCTCGAACTAGCGACCTTCTTGCTGTGAAGTGACAGCGCTACCCACTGCGTCACCATGCCGCCCGCATAGCCAAATTCACATCCATAATACTAAATATATGTGCAGGAATATATATATTTGTGTGTGTGTGTGTGTGTGTGTCTGTGTGTCTGTGAATTGCCTTGGATGTGTGTGTGTGTGTATTTTTTAAACTTTCCTGGCAGCGCACTGCTCTAATGCAGGTCACTTGTACCCTTTAGCCACTCAGATAGGAGCTCACTGTTTGACCAATCATAACCCGTATGTAGTACTGTAATCAAAATTAAGCATTTAATCCTCTATCCAGCATGGCAAACGGAGAAAGGGATGCTGTTTACAAATCATGTCTTTTGCACATTTGTCAAGTTCTTTATTTTAAATGGAGATGCATGTGCACGCAAACAGCTTTTTTTTTTGTTTTGCGTGAATTATTAGCGAGATTAATCTAGCTCCATATTTGTTATATTTATAATAGATGTATTTATAGATTTGCCCCTGTCTCTCTCATAGCATATGCAAGTGTATATTGGTAAACGGACATTTTTCTTCATTTGTATACTTTTTATCATCTGTGCTTTTTAAGAACCAATGAAACGATTCATCTTAACCACAGCCCACTTTAAGCAGCAATCTAATAATCTTATCAAGTGAGGAATGCATTTCCCCTTTAAAATTAATGGGATTAATTTGCTGTGAGCAGTTCGTCATTTCTCATCTCGCTTATCTCTGTCTGTTTCTGTTTTTTTGGGGGGGGGTTTTCTCTGAACAGAAATCCTCCACCCACTCTACACCAGCCAGAGCTCTGGTCAAACGACTGTAACGATTTCATACGCAAGTGAGTAACGGGTTAAAAGTTTTGGTTGCAAATGCAAAATTAGTTCATTTTCAAAGTCTTTTGTATGTTAATTACTCTCTTTAAAACCACACAGAGCTCGTTATACTTTAATTAACCTCCTGCTGTTTACCAGAACATTGTTTGAAACGGAGTTCATCTCAGCAACCTTTAGCTTGTTTGTGTTTCCTAAATCTGGTTCTTATCATTTGTTATTTAAAGTTAGACATCGCAACACAAATTCCACCTGTTTTTCGATTGTGTCCCCTTCAGGTGTCTGATTAAGGATTTTGAGCTCAGGCCCAATGTGCTTGACCTTCTTCAGCATGTCTTCATCAAACAGATTGTGGGCCGAGAGAAGACGCTGCAGAAGCAGCTGATGGAGCTAATCGACCTCAACCAGCAAATGGGCATCATTGAGAAAACAAGGTAGATGCAAATATCATCCCTAATGCGTTCTGAGTCATGCAATGTGTCTGACTAGACAAAAACAGCGTCACTAGTTTGTATTTGCACTTTATTTCTACCACGTGCAATTTACCAGATAGAAGGTACCACGACCCCCATCATCATCTTCCCCTGCTACAATATATATGTTTCTTGAAACTGTAACTTTATTTCTATTGTTTAAGCCTTCTTGGAAAAACTGACAGGGACAGTGACTCCAGGTAAAGACAGTGACTGTCACGTGGACTGGATGTAGAGTCTACTTCCTGTGAATGTAGTAGCAGCAGCTTCCTGTCCCTGAATCTTGTGTTGTGGCGTCTCATCTTGTTGCTTTCCTAAAATGTTCATTGTGTACCCAATGCTCTGCTCTTGTGTTTTCACCCAACGTATCTTTAGGCAACTAATTTTAGCAGCTAGTACATTAGCATCATTTAGCATATGTGCTCAAATCTTCTGCTTATTGGCTCTGGAAATTCCAGGTTGAGCAATGTTGTGGATCTATACTGACTTACTATCTTTACAGTGCTTATTTGTAACAACACAAACATAAGATTTATCTATATTTGTTAGCTTCTAAGAGGGCATTTGTTGGATTTGCTATTAGCATGTTGCAGTGGATAGCACATTCGCCTCACAGCAAGAAGGTCGCTGGTTCAAGCCTCGGCTGGGTCAGTTGGCGTTTCTGTGTGGAGTTTGCATGTTCTCCCAGTGTTGGCGTGGGTTTCCTCCGGGTGCTCCGGTTTCCCCCACAAGTCCTAAGACATGCGGTATAGGTGAATTGGGTAAGCTTAATTGTCCGTAGTGTATGAGTGTGAATGGGTGTGTATGGATGTTTCCCAGAGATGGGTTGCAGCTGGAAGGGCATCCGCTGCTTAAAACATATGCTGCATAAGTTGGCGATTCATTCCACTGTGGTGACCCCAGATTAATAAATTGACTAAGCCGAAATGAAAATGAATGAATGAATGGAACTCGATCTCCATCTGACCAATATTGATGTTGAAAATTGAACTAAATTGTTTTATAAGTAATTTGAATGATATTTTTAGTAGTTTAAAATCATATGTTGTATAATAAATAAATAAATAAATAAATGAATAACTTACTAACTAAATAAATGAGTAAATGAATAACTAAATAAATAAATAAATAAATAAATGAATAACTAACTAAATAAATGAATAAATAAATAAATAAATAAATAAACGAATAAATAAATAAATAAATAAATAAATGAATGACTAGCTAAATAAATAGGTCCACCCATTGAAAAAGATATATATTTTTAAACTAAATAAACAGAAATCCAGTTTTAAACAACTTCGCAGACTACTTTACATTATTATATGTCATAAAGTAAGTATTATATGCTGCATTCATTTAATAAAAAAACACTACACCAGAAATATTATTATATTAATATTGATAATTGATATTATTCAAACTGTATAAAATTAATCGAATTTAAAACAGCTCTTTTTTATTTTCATTTTCATTTATTTTGCATTTAAATGTAAATAAATGTATTCATTTAAAATGTTTTTTTTTTTTATTGAAAAATGTCTTAATGTATCATTACTCCTTTTTTTCTGTCACATGATTCTTGAAATCATTATAAATTATAAATTAATTGCGGCTGGAAGGGCATCTGCTGTGTAAAACAAATGCTGGAATAGTTGGTGGTTCATTCCGCTGTGGTGACCCCAGATAAATAAGGGACTAAGCTGAAGAAAAATGAATGAATGAATGAATGAGTGAATAATAATAATAATAATAATTTCACAAATGTAAAAAGATGTCTCTGTTATTTTTGATCAACGGATCATCCCTTTATACTGTAGTAATATTAAAAAAATTTATATTTTAAAGTAATATTTTATTCATAAATGCTACTTTCTGTTCAATTAAAAATCCCAATTAAAAGTATTTTGTTTGCAAAAGCTCCTGCTATTTTTTGTTTTTGATTTGTTTTATATGCTAATGATAAACTTCCTTTTGAATCCATTGTCCATGAGTTTATAATAGAGTTCTTACTTTGTTTATTCCTCATGAGAAAGGCAACAAACACTGGGTTAAATAAAAAGAGTAAAATCCATTTATAATTAAAAAAAATAAATAATAATAATAATAATAATAATAATAATGAAGTAAAATAAAAAAACACAGAAAGAACAATAATAAAAATAGGTCCTATACTTTACATTAGCTGACCTTAACTAATATGTACACTGAAATGAATCATTTGTTACAATGTACTTATTATATAAATACATGTTTTTACATTCTACTTACAATTGATTAAATACATGCATTTAATTACATTTGTAATTAATTCATGTCTGTAATTACACTGTTGACCATCCCTTACACCTTAACCCACCCTTAAACCTACCCATACCACCAAACCTGTCCCTAACCCTACCTGTATCTTACCTCAAGATCACCAGAATTGTTCTGCAATACATTGTGAACACAGTAAGTACATTGTATTTATTAAGTTAAGGCCACCTAACATAAAGTAGGACCAAAAAATAAACACAAACACTAGATCCGTGCACTGTACAAATTAATAACTCATATTTAATTAAAAAAACATATATAAACTATATGAAACACAATTTTTATAGTGCTGTTAACAGTCAAGGAATTGTATTTATAATTATGCTGTATAGATTCTGAGACAACAATAAGGCTATAGAATAGAATGACCTTTCATTCATTAATTTTCTTTTCGGCTTAGTCCTTTTATTAATCTGGGGTCGCCACAGCAGAATGAACCGCCAACTTAACCAGCATATGTTTTACCCAGCGGATGCCCTTCCAGCTGCTGCCCATCACTGGGAAACATCCATACACAGTCATTCACACTCATACACTAGGGACAATTTAGCTTACCCAATTCACCTGTACCGCATGTCTTTGGAATTGTGGGGGAAACCGGAGCACCCGGAGGAAACCCATGCGAACACGGGGAGAACATGCAAACTCCACACAGAAATGCCAACTGACCCAGCCGAGGCTCGAACCAGCGACATTCTTGCTGTGAGGCGATTGTGCTACCCACTGCGCCACCGTGCTGCCCTAAAATTACCTTGAAAAAGAATAAAGTTTTAAATTAGACCCAGTGCTCTTCAAATGACTTGGTTTAAAAATAAAAAAAGCAATTTTCTTACATAACTATTGATTTTTTTATTTCATCATTATCTGTAATGCCTTTATCAATAACTCCACCAAGGTAATTTGAATGAGAAAGTAATGTGATTTTTAACTTTCATGGTTGCTTTTTCAAACGACCACACTCTTGTGTTGCAGGCATGAGCGTATCCACACCAAAAAAAACAGCTACATGAAGTCTCAAAGTCAAACGTGTGACGACGCTGAGGATCTGGCAACCCTAGAGGTTCTAGATGAAGTAAGGCACAAGAAAGGCTACAGCAAACACACACGCAATTGGTTTTGATCATCAATACATACCTGTAGTCTCAGGAAACCTGTAGTCTCAGGAAATGTCCCGTCTTTCTGTCAGACAGCCCATTCATTCCAGCTGGAATGTTTTCGACTTCTTCCATCGCCCCGCAGCATTTTTCAGGGAAACTGTCAAGTGACCATAACTCATCCTAGCAGCCTCATATTTTAACTGTCAAGTGAATAAATAGACAGATTAGTGAACAATAACAGAGTTTGTATTGAAACACATTTAAGGTGATCTATCAATGCACAGGGGGTCTCATTGACACCACATGTATTTTGTCATCTATTGTGGTAGCAGTGCTGAAGGAAAGCACTTGTTTTATGCTTATGTCCTTGTACTGATGTCACCATATGGAGATTTGTGACGTGCGTAACTGTTCTGTATGGTCACGTTAGCCTCATAGGGCAACAGAATGTACAGTTGAAGTCAAAATTATTAGCGCTCCTGTGAATTTTTGTTACTTTTTTAAATATTTCCCAAATGATGTTTAACAGTGCAAAGGATTTTTTACAGTATTTCCTATAATATTTTTTCTTCTGGAGAAAGTCTTATTTGTTTTATTTCGGCTACAATAAATCATGGCAAAGATAAAATAAATCAGTTACTAGAAATTACTTATTAAAACTATTATGTTTAGAAATGTGTTGAAAAAACCTGCTGTCCATTAAACAGAAATTGGGGGGGGGACATACAGGGGGGCTAATAATTCAGGAGTGCTAATAATTCTGACTTCAACTGTATATAGTGTGCAGTAATCATAATGTGCAGTCGTCTATATAATGAATCATCTCACCACGTCTATATTTGAGAGAGGTGCGCAGTGATGGCCATCTGTGATGTGTAATTATTTCTCTGTTAGAACACAATCACCGAACAGCTACAGAGACGTTACACAAAGGAGCAGATCTACACCTACGTCGGAGACATTCTTATAGCGGTCAATCCATTCCAGAAAACTGAGTTATACACACCTGAGGTGAGTGTGTTTAGTGGCGGAGGAGATGAGGGGGGTTTATTATAGATGCCATCAACAGTTCATAGTCTACCACATTCCTTTTACTGCTACATCTCTTCAGTCGCTTTCTTTCTTACCTATCATTCTGCATCTGTTTTGTGTTATTGCATTATTATATATTTTTTTGTGTAGAAAATTTATTGTTTTATTAATTCTTGTCATTCATACACTTTGAATTGAATGCCTATTATAGATATACTTTATGTGAGATCACAATAGCAGTATTTGCCAAACTCATGATGTCTAATTATGAGCCTATGATATTTTGTCTGCCAATGTTTTGTGTAATTATATGCAAAATACTGCTGTGAAAGAACATATAGTTCAAAATACCAAGATCAAATATGATATTGCTTTTATGCAACAGTATATATATAT
>CAIGQW010055747.1:3073610-3084478 GCA_903798125.1 Danio choprae | reverse complement strand
TTACTCTATTCTCCTCTGTTAAACAGCTACGTAAATTCATGTGTATTAGGAGAAGTTGATGAATTAATGTGTTGTAAATCCAGCAGCACTGATCTCTCTACTGAAGAGCAGGCTAACATGGTGGCGCCCGTTACCCACAATAGATCAGACCATATGTTAATCATTATTAAGAGGTTTAAATGGTACACTAGCAATTTATAAAATACATGCTGATATCTATAGGCAATTGTAATTATTTTTAAACATAATCTGTTGTGTTTTATTCACATCAGATAAACACTGTTTGGGTTGGAAGAATGCTTACTCTATTCTTCTCTGTTAAACAGCCACGTGAATGAATGCGTTTCAGGAGAAGTTGACGAATTAACATGTTGTAAATCCAGCAGCACTAATCTCTCCAATGCAGTGCAGGCTAACATGATGGCGCCCGTTACCAATCACAGATCAAATCATATGTAAATCATTATTAAGCCCTTCAAATGAAGCAATACATGTTCAGAAACGTATTAGAGAATCAGAATATCAGATATTCAACAATATATTTAGAATAAAACACTGCTAAAACAAGCAATTCCTCCATGTTTTGCATTTCTGTACAGATATGTCATGTTTCGATCTTCTGTTGGTCTCATGCATTCATGTGATGCAAATTCGCCAGGCCAGAGCTTGACCTTTAGAATGCAGTGAAATACCTTTTCACACAAGCTTGCATTTCTATGAGGCGCCGTGTAGGATTTAAATCAAACTTACTCGCATATACACCTATACTATTGAATGTTCAAAACAATATTAATGAAACTTGCGTATAAGCATATGAACTTGATGCATGCATACACCCACATGCACACGCACATACATAGAAACTCGATCCTTGCATAAACACCCACATTAACACAGGCACATACATATAAACCCAATCCTTGCATAAACACAGAGTAATTCTGAGTCATTTATAAGTGTATATGCATGTGTTTTATGTCTGTTTTGATAAGCAAAGTTTGATTTAAATCTTATATGGCACCTCATACATTTCTGGTCTCGCACATTTGCATGCATATGAATGAAAGCCAATGGGGTGAAAAGTGCAGTGTGACCATGACTTTCTGTTAATGGGTTAAGTAATCTACTTGTTGAACAAATGTTCTAAACCAATAATTTATTGAGAGCAATTTACTTCATTCCTGAATGAAGCAGTCATTTGAATAAATCAAATCAATGTAAATGTGTGAAGTCTAATTATCAAATGAATCAATGCCTAATACTTTTTTTTTTTTTTTTTTTTTTTTACAGCATACTAAGAGTTATGTTGGAGCCAAACGAACATCAAACCCTCCACATATATATGCAGTGGCAGACATTGCTTATCAGTCCATGGTGTCCTATAATGCAGATCAGGTAGAGCATGTTCTTCTGTGAGTTGCTGGAGTGTATCAGTCATGGTGTTAACGCTGTTCATCTCTGTGCGTAGTGTATTGTCATCAGTGGAGAAAGCGGCGCTGGGAAAACAGAGAGTGCTCACCTGCTAGTCCAACAGCTGACCGTCCTTGGAAAGGTCTGGAGAGCAGCTTTATTTGCTTACTGTATTACATGCTAGCTTTCTTTTATAGTATCTATGAGTACATATTTCCACCATTGTGTAGAATAAACATAATTCCTACTTTTATTTGTAGAAATTACATAGTTTTGATTTTGTTTTTATCACAATTGATGATTTGTTTTAACCTCTCTGATTTTTATCCCCTCAGAATTTAAACTTTTGATATTTTCTGGTATATAAACTAGCTAGTACCTTTTCTACACGTTAACTGTTAAACATCTAACTGTTCTCTACACGTTAAAATTCCAACTCAAACGTATGAGAAATAAATGTCAGAATTCCTAAATGAATAATTTATGCTAAAATCAGTATATTATGTCTCTTTATGGTTTTTAGTTGCTTATTTTTATTGAGAAGTAGCCATGTAATAATGTAATGCTTTTTGTTTTCTTTTCAGGCCAACAATCGGACCCTCCAGGAGAAGATTTTGCTGGTCAACAGTCTGGTAGAGGCATTTGGAAATGCCTGCACTGTGATCAATGATAACTCCAGTCGCTTTGGGAAGTACCTCGAGATGAAGTTCACCTGTGGTGGGACAGTGGTGGGCGCTCAGATCTCTGATTATCTGCTGGAGAAGTCCCGGGTCGTCCACCATGCTGTGTAAGTCTGATGTTAGGAGAATAGTATGAGTTTATGAAATATAGTATATATATATTTGCTAAGTGTATACTGTATATAGATAAGATATATAGTCATATAATGATGTGAAAGCTACTTTAATTTGTTTGTTGCCTATAATTAGGCTATGTTTAGATTCAGAAATTATTATTATTATTATTATTATTATTATTAAGTAGGCTATTCATTCATTCATTCATTCATTCATTCATTCATTTTCCTTTGGCTTAGTCCCTTTTTTCATCATGGGTTGCCACAGCAGAATGAACTGCCAACTTATCCAGCATATGTTTTACACAGTGGATGCCTTTCTAGCTGGAAACCAGCACTGGGAAACATCCATACACACACACTCATTCACACACATACAATACGGCCAATTTAGTTTATTCAATTCACCTATAGCGCATGTCTTTGGACCTTGGCCCCTGGAGGAAATCTTGCCAACACAGAGAGAACATGCAAACTCCGCACAGAAATGCCAACTGACCCAGCCAGAACTCGAACCAGCGACCTTTTTGCTGTGAGGCAACAGTGCTAACCACTGAGCCACCGTGTTGCCCAAGTAGGCTATTGTTTATTTGGGGTTTTGTTTGACATTCAAAGCAATGCAGAAACGTTGTAGCTTTACTTGGAAAGCAAATTACATGTAAGAGAGATGACTTTAATGTTTTTGTTTCAAAGTGAATGTTGGGATGTTCGAAAGAAATAGGGCATAGGGTGGATAACTGGGAGTAGAACACAGCCAGGAACTACAGCTCTAGAGGTGTAGTTGAAACCGCACAAGTTTGCGATACAGTTTGCTAATGTTCGTTGAAACAACAGATTCGGAAAACACCAAATCAATAAACTGTTTTGTTTTGGTAACAATGGTTTTCGCAATCACACCCAAGATTGATTCATTTGAATAGTAATAAAGGATGTCTATGTTAATATACTTTAGCTCCTGTTATTGTTAAACATCTAACGCCAACAATTTTCCAAATGTAGACTCTAATCTTAAACAAACCAATCTTTTTCAGAGGGGAACGTAACTTCCACATCTTCTATTATATCTACGCCGGACTGGCAGAGAGGAAGAAACTCGGCCATTACAAGCTGTCAGAGAGCAAAACTCCAAGGTAAGTTCTTTAACGCCTGCTGTTTTTATTTCTGTCCTGCTTTGACATCCTTATGTCTCTTTGTTTTTCTCAATTCCAGGTATCTCCACAATGAGAATGTTAAATTAGTGCCTGACATTGTGGGCAATGCCTTCTATAAGGAGCAGTTTGAGACTGTGGAGCAGTGCTTCAAAGTCATCGGCTTCACCCTAGAGGTATAGAAACTACAATGTACTGCTTACAATCTAAAAGTAAGGTTCAAGAATACTTCACAATGATAAAAGAGAGTTCTTAAAGTGTCCTTATTATGCTTTTCGAATATGCCCTTTAAAGAGATATAGCAAACTAATGGTAAGAGGGGCGTGGTTAAGAATATTGTGACTGTAACTGTCAAACTGATGTCAAAAGAGAAGGACGGCCTCTTGAAACGCAGATGAAAATTATCCCTTTTTGATTGAAATTCATTACCAAAATAAACAAAAAAACAAACTCAGTGGATGAACTTGCATGGATTAATTGTTCACCTAAAAAAAAACTATGTGCACTAGCTAAACAGACATTGTAAACTTGGATGTCACACTGACTTTAACCTTGATATAAACCTATTGTATGAAATATTTTGAGTAGCATAATATTGGTTCTTTAAAATATTGGCAAAACAATCGACTTTCATTACACTAAAATTCCCAATGCAGTTTCTATTGGGAAATATGCTAAATGCCCTTACATTTACTAAATAATGAAGCATGATAGACAAGAAGATTGGCTGATGCGCAGCGACCGTGAGAACAGCCTGTCTGTCCATTCAGCTCCAGTGCTCTGAATGTTGCTGATGGCCTGTGCGGAGGGTCATGTTCAAGCTTTGACCCACTGCTCTAATGCCATCAGTCTCCACAATTAGCATCAGGAGAATCAATGATGCATGCTGGAATATATTACCAGTGGCCATTTTGTTTGAAAGGCTACGTCCAATCTTATCAGTAAAATAAGATATCTCAAGATCATGCAGCTATCACAATAGAGCTCAACAGCTGGGTTCTGGGAGGATTAAAGCTGACTCATTTTCTTCATAGAGAAATTTAATCTCATGAAGTTCTTAAGTGGATTTGTATCTATCTGTTAAAAGCTACAAATAAGTAGTTAGAAAATCTCAAAACATAGCAATCCATAAATAATTCCAACATTCTCATTCAGAAATTGTAGCCCTATATTCATTTGTAGAGATCGCGAATTATGTAGCCAGAAGTACGTATGGCAGCATTTCATCTTTAAAATGAACGCTAAGGGGCAGTATGACGGCGTTCCTTTTCGCGCTTACCAGCAAACCGCTTACCTCCGTATGGACAGCTTTCCCACTGTTACCAGTTTGACCAGTAGCTCGCTATGTATGTCGGCGGACTTGAGATGCAGAGAGGAGTTGACCACGACGACGAGATTCCTCCTGGGACATATTTGGCGCTCCAGAAATGTATATAGAGGTACATTTTAAGAATGAGCCTGGGTTGAAGAATTCACTGCGAAATCCCTCCACTTCTATCCTTTCTCAAATGTATTATGTATTTAAATATATGAGGTATATCAAAAGAGCAGGAGTGTAATATTTTTCCTAATAAAGCTTGAATTATTTTTTTGTTGAATATATTATGAAAGAGAAATAGACTGAATGATTGTGGTTTCCTGCAAATTAGTTTGATGTCTGCTGTGGAAAGCGAAATCTTTGTTGTACTGTACAGGTAGCTTCTTTTAAGGTGTTAAGTTAAGGTGTTTTCCCATTACAGCACTAGTGAGTGCGTTGGTTGTGTTCGTTACTAGTAGGCATTGTAAGCCAAAAACCTGATTTGATACTTATAGCATATTGTTGTTTACTTAAGATATTAAAATAACATATTCAACTTCAAGGAATACTCCACCTTTTTTTCTTTTTTTTTTTTTGAGAAAGGTTCATTTTACAAGTCTCCTGGAGTTAAACACTCGACTTTAACCATATTTTTAATCAATTCAGCTAATTTATTTGATTGGGGTTACTATTAGCTTAGCTTAGCATAATCCATTGAAGTGGACTTGGCCAATAACATTTCGTTAAAAAAATAGTTTCGATAATTTTCCTATTTAAAGCTTGAGACTTCTGTAGTTACACTGTCTAATAAGACCAAGGTAAAAAGAAAAGTTTCTATTTTCTAGGTCAATATTGCTGGGAACTATACTCTCATTCTGGCGTAATAGTCAAGAAAAGCTGCTGTTGTAAAATGCCTGCATCAGGCAGAGTGATAATACACAACGTATGAGAATCAGCTGCTTCCTTGATACCATGGAGACACGATAGATTCAATTCAATTCAAGTTTATTTATATAGTGCTTTTTACAATGTAGATTGTGTCAAAGCAGCTAAACATGTTCTAGTAAAGTCCAGATTTCAGAGTTTAGTTCAGTGTAGTTTAAGTTTCACTGCTGAAAGTTCAATACTGAAGAGCAAATCCACCGAAGCGCAGCTCCACAAGTCCCGATCCGAGCAGGCCAGTGGCAACAGTGGCGAGGAAAAAACTTCACCAATTGACGAAGTGAAGGGAAAAAAACCTCGAGAGAAACCAGGCTATGTTAGGCACGATCATTTTTCTTCTGGTCAAACTTCCTATGTGGAGCTGCAGTCTAGGCGCCGGTGCTGGAGAAGCGATGTTGAACTCCAGAAACGCCAGATTTGGCATGATTTGATGTGTTAAATCAACAAACCAACCAATTCCGTTTAGAGAATGACAGTTAATAATAGTACAAGCGGTCAAGTTTAAGGGATAGTTGCCAAAATGAAAAATTAATTCTGTCCTTAATTTCTCACCCATCATGTCATCTTCAAAACACAAATGAGTGTACTTAAGTGGCTAATCACATTTAATATTATAAAAATGGTAAACTATATACATATATTATATACAAGTGGATCAACATAGTTGGCTGTTGTTCAATAGATTTAAAACAACTTCTATCTTCCACTTCAAATGTTGACTATATATATTATTTCCATAATAGGTTTTAAAAGTATGCTAAAGTGTGTCAGTAAGGACATTTCAGAACTCCTGAGACTTTTCAAAGTCCTGATAAAGAAGCTTTAGTTTTAGAACCAAAAGAGTAAAAACAGTGACCAGTCCGAGTTGAGATTAACTACCATCCGTCCAACATCTGAATGATTAAATGCGACTGTTCTCAGAACACTTATTCTGTCTCTGGAATGTCAGTTTAGCTTTTCATTTCTCAAGAGAGCGGCTGGAGTAATCACAGGCCTGTGAGTGACATGACTTTGACTGCCGTGACATTGCAGAGCACAGTGTTCTTTAGGGAATCCACATAATCGAATAGGCAGACGTGGAAATGTGCCACTAGATATTAGCTGCCATGCTACATTTGCAGTTTTATTCCTCAGGGCTAGGATGCTTAAATGCAGATAGTATTGTATGTGATGTTATGTAATGAATCACAATATTTATACCTGATGTCTTTTCTATGGTAAATATATTTTAAAGTGCTCCTACTATGCTTCTTTTGACCTTTACCTTTCATGTTGTAATTAATGCAGTTGTTTGTTAATGTAGATGGTGTGTGAAGTTTCATAGATCAAAGTCAAAACTATTATCTCTTAAACTTAACTTGCTATACATGTAGGTCTGTAACAAGTGTGCGTAATGCCAGCTTATAGTCTTCATTGGGCAGGCTTCAACCCAGGCTCATTCTGATTACGTACTCCTGTATACATTTCTGGAGAGAGCCAAATACCACATTTTTTTGCAGTTTTTGCGATGCCACCAGAGGACGCTGTGTATGCTTTTTGAGATCTCAGATTTCTCTCGCGAGTGCCATTCGTGACTGACTGACTGACTGACTGACTGACTGACCGATCGACTGACCCACCCTCCTCCTTCCCTAAACCAATAGTGTTTTCAAAAGCACCCGGTAGCGTTCGCTTTAAAGACGAAATGCAGCCATACGTACCTCTGGCTACATAATTCGCGACCTCCAGAAATGTATATAGGGCTACGTTTTCAGAATGAGCCTATGTTGATTGTATTTGTAGCTGAGGTTTGAAGGAGTTTGATTGTTGTTGATGTTGTTGTCAAGAAAATTATATTTTATGTGCCAAGAAATCACTTGCGCTCTCGCTTATCATCAGCATTTTTTTTAGATGTTTTTAGTATTTATAACCAAGTGATTTTCATTGGCAATGAGCAAAGTGAATGTGCAAAATCACTCCCTGGCATTAGATGGCAATTAATGAAAAACAGAAATACTCCGGTACACAAGGTGGCGATGCACAACTTTACACTTCTGGCACTCCCTTGTTGCACAGAACGTACATTCACACTTTTTCCTCATGTACTTATCATGTAAGATTTTCCACTTCTGGTTAATCTCCTCCACTACAGCACACAAGCACCTCGACAAATGTTGATAATAAAAAGATAATAAAATTAAGGAATTATTCACCCAAAATTGAAAATTACCCCATAATTTACCCACTCTCAAGTCTTGCTTGTTGTACATGACTTCCTTTTTTTGTCATTTGAATACAGTTTGGGTTTTTTGCATAATAGGTCCCTTTAAAAAATTCACTTACTATTCACTCACCCTCAAGTGGTTCCAACCTAGTTTGAATTTCTTTTTCCTGTAAATGAAAACTAAAGAAGATGTCTTGACGAAAGCTGAAAACCTGTAACTGTTAACTTACATAAAAAATACCATGAAAGTCAATGGTTACAGGTTTCTTCAAAATATCTTATTTTGTAATTAACAGAAAGGAAATCCATAAAGATTTAAAACGTAAAAAATGACAACTTTCATTTTTGTGTGAACTATCCCTTTAAGTTTCCATTTGAACACTGTATTGTAACACTGTATTCAAGTTGACCAATAACAACAGACTGGGCAAGATCTGACTAATCAGAGCATCAGAGTATAGGCCCTCAAAATCTTAAACAAACCATTTAATACACTGTGAGGGAAAAAAATGCTGCAATGTATATTTTTGTCATTGGATGAAAGTAGATTTTAGAAAGTATGGAAATGTAATATAGTATTATAGGGGGACATTACAGTTTATTTATCCATTATTATGTGTGTCTTTATTTATTAGGAGCTCGGGAGTGTTTACGGTATCTTAGCTGGGATCCTGAATACAGGAGACGTCGAGTTTACGTCAGTGGCTTCAGAACATCAGACAGACAAAAGCAACATTTCCAACATGGCAGTACTAGAGAGTGGTAAGAACTGGCACATATTTCTGATTAGCACGCTGACCTTTCACTAGGTACAACACTACCCCTTGATCCGAGCCTGAGCACAGTTATATAAGCAGTCCTGGACGTTGTGTGTTTATGTAATTCTGAAGGACTGCGAGAAACCTTGGGTAAATCCTTATTTGCATCTCTTTTGAAAAAACAAAATCTCCATAAATGAGCCTGAGGTGGTTTGTTGCTCTTAGCTGACTTAATAGATTTAGAAAGGGCTTTAGGGCACTTTTTGCCAGCTTATCAAGACCAGCTTATTCAACCTAAACCAGCACACTAGCAGACATGTTTTACCATGTTTTTGGTCATTTAAAAATATAATAAAATATAACTATATAATAACAATAATAATAAATAAAAATAAATAAATAATAGTCGTATTAATAATAATTATTCATTCATTCATTCATTTTCTTTTCGGCTTAGTCCCTTTATTAATCTGGGGTCGCCACAGTGGAATGAACCGCCAACTTATCCAGCATATGTTTTACGCAGCAGATCACTGGGAAACATCCACACACACTCATTCACACACATACACTATGGACAATTTAGTTTACCCAATTCACCTATAGTGCATGTCTTTGGAATTGTGGGGGAAACCGGAGCACCCGGAGGAAACCCACGCAAACATGGGGAGAACATGCAAACTCCACACAGAAATGCCAACTGACCCAGCCGGGGCTCGAACCAGCGACCTTCTTGCTGTGAGGCGATTGTGCTACCCACTGCGCCATCGTGCTGCCAAATAATAATAATAATAATAATAAATAATAATATTAGTAATAATGATGACAATATTATTATTATTAATAACAATAGTAATGATAGTAATAATAATAATAATAATAATAATAATAATAATAATACAAATAATAATAAATAAATAAATAAATAAAACAATAATAATTAGATTAATAATAATTATAATAATAATATAAATAACAACAACAACAATAATAAATATTAATATTAGTAATAATGATGACAATATTATTATTCATTCATTTTCTTTTCATTCATTCATTCATAGTCCCTTTATTTATCTGGGGTCGCCACAGCGGATTGAACCGCCAACTTATTTTTACGCAGCGGATGCTCTTCCAGCTGCAACCCATCACTGGGAAACATCCAAACACACTCGTACACTATAAACAATTTAACTTACCCAATTTAGCTTACCCAATTCACCTATAGCGCATGTCTTTGGAATTGTGGGGGAAACCAGAGCACCTGAGGAAACACACGCAAACACGGGGAGAACATGCAAACTCCCCACAGAAATGCCAACTGACCTAGCCGAGGCTCGAACCAATGACCTTCTTGCTGTGAGGGGATTGTGCTACCCACTTTGCCACCGTGCTGCCCACATTGAGTTCATTTTTGTTTAATTAATTAAAATTAAAAATTAACCAAGATACTGTATTTGATAATAATTTGGCTTGAAACAAGACTGCCCTTTTTAAAGAGGTATATTAGTGTATATGGATGTATGCAGCACTTGCTTATTTTCCATGTTTGTGTGGGTTTGCATGTGTAGCTGCGTCGCTGCTGTGTATCCGTGCGGATGAGCTACAGGAGGCTCTGACCTCTCACTGTGTGGTCACTCGGGGTGAAACCATCGTCAGGTCAAACACAGTAGAGAAGGCTACAGAGGTGCGGGACGCCATGGGTAAAGCCCTGTATGGACGCCTGTTCAGCTGGATCGTCAACCGCATCAACTCTCTGCTAAAACCAGACAACCAATCAGGGTGAGAGAAAGAGCCTTCAAATGATTTACACCTCAGTATAAATTCAAGCATCAAATTCTTACGAGATCACCATTTACAGCCATTAAAATATTAGATACAATTAGATCTCCTAACTAAGCAATTACTTGAGATTTATAGTTCCACAAAATATATTGATGTGTAAATAATTCTATATGTAAAAATACAGTACATAGGTTTGAAATACTTAAGGTTTTATTTTTATTTTATTTATTCTTGTTGCAATAAAGTCTGCATTTATTTTGTTAAAATAATGGTTAAAAAAGTGAAATATTCCTTTGGGATAAAGCTGAATTTTCAGAATTACTCCATTGTCATATGATCCTTCAGAAATCAATCTTAAATGCTGGTGCTCAGTTATTCTCAGGTATTATTGTTACTTGATGTTTTTTGCTGTTTAATAATTTAGTGCATTAAAAAAATGAAAATTTAATTCAAAAGACAAGTATTAATTTAAAATAGAAATATTTTGTAAAATAAATTTTTCAGCAAGGATGCCATATTATTATTATTA
>CAIGQW010055747.1:3058220-3073210 GCA_903798125.1 Danio choprae | reverse complement strand
TATATATATATATATATATATATATTTATATATATATATATATATATATATATATATATATATATATATATATATATATATATTTTTATACACAAAAATGTAGCTCAATAAAATAAATATAATTGTAAAATGAATTAAATAGAAGACAGTTCTTTTAAACTGTAATGATATGTGTCAATATTACAGTTTTACTTCAAATAAATAAATGCAACTTATAAGTAAGCAGATAAGACATTTTTATAAATCACACATTTTTTGACCGGCAGCATAACATTTGTCCTTACTCTATCCTTGAATTTCTCTGTAGAGAGGACGACAAGGGTCTGAACATCGGGATCCTGGACATCTTCGGCTTTGAGAACTTTAAGAGGAACTCTTTCGAGCAGCTCTGCATCAACATCGCCAATGAGCAGATCCAGTTCTACTTCAACCAGCACATCTTCGCCTGGGAGCAGGTACTGTACTGTACATCCAATCAAGTCATCCTGAATACTGTAGTTTGCTGTTGTATCCTCAGCATAACCTTATTTCCATCTAAATTGAGAGAAATAAGAGAGAGGAAGGGGGAAGGGAGTAGAATATTCAGTTTTTCTTTTACCCAGACAAGCGTGGCAATTCCCCAGACTGACTGGCCCGACTGTAGCCTTGAGGGGGAAAGTGATTTGTGCCTTTAAACGTTTGAGACTAACCCACATTAGTGCCTTCATAAATCATCTGAAACAAGGGTTACGTCAAGAGCTACTGACTTTGCTTGTGTTTCTGTGGGCAGAGAGAAAATGCACGCTGAATAGGTAACTCTCTCTCTCTTTCACACACTTTTACACACTTGCATATAAGACGACTCTCCATCAGTGTAGTGTATTTTGTACTATTTAAAATGCTTATTATATGGTCTTACTCTACCGTTACCCTTAAACCCATCCCTATTTTGAATGTCAAAAAACATGTTAAGTATAATTTTTAAGCATTTTCTGTAACACTTTAGTTTATGTAACAATTCACACCATTTACTACTGGCTTATTACCTAACTATTATTAAGATATTAACCGTTTATTAGCACTTATAAAGTATGATCTTAATTTACATCCCTAATCCTACCCAATAGCTAAACTTTACTAACTATTCATAAGCAGCTAATTAGCAGTAACTAATTAGTAGTTAATTGAGCTAAAAGTCTTGTCATGGTCTAATGAATTGTACATTAAAATAGTGTGACCACTAGGTCATATCCATGCTATTATATATATGAGCAATATCACACTAGTAGCAGTGCTATATGACTGTATATCGGCATGATACGAGTGTGAAATTGCGTTTATACAACAGTTCGACAGCATAATCGTGTATATAAAAAAGAAAATCAAACACGGAGAGTGAGGAACTACTTTCTTCCGCCATTCATACACATCTGCAGCTGGTCAGAACCGCAGAAACTGTATCTACTTCACCAACGTCACTTTAGAACTACATTGCATCTACATGCCAACTAATTCTCATTAGATTATAAGTAGACTGTTAGGCTGGGGTTAGAGTTAGGGTTAGTGTAAGTTGACATGTACTTGCAAAGTTTCTTATAGTCAGTTAAATGTCTTTTGAAGGAGCAGTATCAGCAGATATTAAGCAGACAGTCTAGTAATACTCAAATGGACCATCAAAATAAATTGTAATGTCTAAAGTGATGACAAAACAGGTGATTTTGCTCACTTTTTAAGATTATAAGTCTGAACGGCATGAAATGCCATTAGTTTTCAGAGATTTCCCAGTATTTCTCTGTTGCAATTGGGATATCACAATACTTAACCCCAAAAAAGCCAAAGCAAAGCAAACACTACCAGATTGCTATGGAATAATAATACAGCACTACAACATACATAAGAGAAAGATCGACTTAGAATCTCACTTACCTGTTTTATAATGAGTTGATCAGCTGTAAATTGAAATTTCTCTGTCGCCATCTTGTGGTGGAACGTCAACCCTCTTTGCTCTGCTCAATGACAGGCTAATGGCTGCCGATGCGCTGAATCTCCGAATTTATAAATATTTAAAATAACCACTATGCTTATAAATAAACTACATAGTAACAACTACATTCTCGCCTGAAAAAAAGCCTTAAAAGTACATTACGTTGTCCAGCACCTGCAATATTTGTCAAACTGTAGTGAGTTTATTGATCTGCTGTCACTCTATGTGGGCGGATTAATACACAAGGGTGAAGAGGCTGTACGAGTGCTTTGAATCAGTGTTGTTTTTGCATCCTTGAGGCTTGTATGTCAGCAGCAGTCTTACAGTCCCCGAAAATGTCATTGTTCCCTGTTCCCTAGATGACTTTACCCATGGGTAAAAGCTCTAACCTACACCACAGATTAGATTTCTTGGACAAGCTTCTGTATCTGTGTTGATGCGTTTCATCAGTGAATAATTTAGGTCTATGTGTCTTGTAATTTACTAACATGTCAGTCTAGATCTAAGACAGACAAGACTTTTGCTCTACAGTATGTGCTGAGTGTCATTGTGTGGCAGTAGGATTTGTCTGTTGTGTAGCTCAAATTTAGGAGGTCGTGAAGCTCCAGGCGAAAGCCAGCAGAGTTCAGCAGTGTTGGCAGAAGCTTATAAATATTTGCAGATAGATGAACAAATGCTTTCCCCTTAAGAGAAATTCAGGTGCAAACCAACCACAGCATCAAGCATAAAGGTCATAGAAAGCATTACATTCAGAGACACGGTGTAATCAAACAAGACATTTCAAAATACCAATGCATTGTCTGCAAATAAAGAGTTTTCATCTGACATTTTATGTGCAATTTGTATCGCATGACCAGGATTTTGGCTGTCAGCATGAAGTGTTGTTCACTTTTGGGTTATTTTAGTCAAGAACTACCCGGTTAGAGAGAAAGTGACCATTTGATTGAGATTTGTCAACCAAATGGTCTCTCTTTCTCTGCCATTGAGAAAGTCTTAGTGCCATCAGTCTTAGTGCTTCTCATTTGCTTTGAATGTGACATCAATTGTTCCCAAACTGAATTGTGGCAAAGACTATAGAATACAGAAAGTCATGTCAGTCATATAGTTTTAAATGGGGAAATCCCACCTTCTAATAAAGAAGCCAGTTGATCACTACAGATGATCCTCCAGAGGAGGGGATTGGTCCACAATTGTGCTGTTTATGAACGTTTCTTAAGTTTCTTTGATATGAACCCTCTGGGGTCAACAAACACGTTGAAATCTCAGCAAATACTGCACAGACATTGGTGGGAAAAAAAGTAATATATTACAATCTAAAGTCAAAAAAGGAATGTGAAAGTATGAGTTATGTTATTTTTGCTGGGGTTTTTTTCTCTTTATTTAAGTGTAATATTGTCACGACTCGCCCTCTCACAAAGGCACCAGATCGCAGGAGTTATCAATACATGAATATTTATTAACAATGACACTTACACAGGAACACACAAGAAGACAATTCTATACCGGACAAGGAACTAAACAAACTCAGGGGTATAAATACAAGGGATATAAATACAGGTGAAACCCATGAAACAAACAACAGGCGGGAAAACTGAACAAAGGAATCACATGACCAAAACATAGGCACATGGAGCACAACAACACAGAACCTGACAAATATAGGCTTAAAGTTGTAATATATCACTTTTTTACCCAACACTGCTCATACATATGAGAAACCACTTGAACTATAAGCCCACAAACTTGTAAACAAAGAAGTCTCTGTCATTTTGGGAGGATATTGCCATCAGGAATAAGTTGGAAATTACCCCACAAGACCAGTGAGTTCAGATGCAGCATTATTCAATATTGTATAACATCCAAGTTATTGGTTCTTATTGAGTTACATAGTTTGATTGACAGGATGACATCTGATCACATCCTCCAGAAACAGCCATAATGGAGGTGTGTTGTATATTAGGTTAGGCAATCTATCTGAAAAAAATATCTGAAAAAAAATTCAGTATTTTGTTTGATTCGAACATTTAGAAACAAGTTTTAAGAGACATATTTTTGTCAAATTTCATTGGTGTTTCCAAATATGACATTTAATTGTAAGTTTGGCTTAATGTTTCGGATAATTTGATGTTCAAAGAGATAGGAGCTGCATTTGCATGCTTGAGAGGCATTTCAAAGATGACCGCCAAGTGAAATGACTTGCCTTGAAGGGATTTTGATTGTGGGTCCATCAAGCTGTGTTGGGTTTGTTGTTTGTGGCAGAAGTTGAAAAGCAATACGTCAGCCAATCAGATCGCTTTATGCAAATATACTAGTGCAGACACTAGCCAATCATGTTTGTGCAACACCTGAGAATAGCAGTACTTCGTAATGGTGAAAGAGCATTTTCAAGTTCAAGCAGTTCAAGCTGGATGCGATTGGCTGACTTCACTCACACTCCATCAATTGTTAACATCAATGCCCTGTGTGAATGGGGTGTAACCATAGGCTGTATAGAAAGCGTAACATATTACATTTCCTTAGAATGTCCTTAGAAACCTTTCTAAAAACTGTAAATATGGTCTATAACTCAAACAATATGGAAGTTACAGTTTGTTGTGTATCTACACTCAACCAAAATATAAATGCAACCCTTTTGTTTTTACTGCCACTTTTCATGAACTCAAAGATTTAAAATGTATACGACCGTGTGCTCCAGTTCAAGCCAATATCCAGCAACATTGTCACACAGTCACATAGTCATTCAAGAGGAGTGGACCAACATTCCACAGGGCACAATCAACAATCTGATTGACTCTATGCGTGTGTAGAGGCAAATGGTGGTCACATCAGTTACAACCCACCAACCACCTACCATACCCCCCCCCCCTCCAAAAAATAAGCAACAATAACAAAATAACAAAAGTGTTGCGTTTATTTTTTTGCTGACTGTAGTATATCTTCTGTATGTCTCATACCAAGCTCTGCAGATCATTCATAAATTGAATAAGCAGATATCACAACAACCTCAGCATTTATATTTATTATGGTGTTTGTGTGCAGGATGAGTATCTGAACGAAGATGTAGATGCTCGAGTGATTGAATATGAAGACAACCGACCGCTGCTGGATCTGTTCCTTCAGAAGCCCATGGGCATGTTATCACTGCTGGACGAGGAGAGTCGCTTTCCTCAGGCAACTGACCAGACCCTCGTTGGCAAGTCCCTCCACACGATCCATCACAGAGATAGTAGATTTAGCTGTGTTTAGTAGGTGTCTTATGACCAGGGACACTTACACTCCTACTCACTTTATCTCACTCTAACACGCATACAGACGTCATCAAACATTTACTGGCATACTTAGTTTTCATCTGCTTTCTCCTGAGGACACCCTCAATGGACTCTTTGACTGACAGATGAATTATTGAACATGCCAAGACTAGACGGCTAGCTGGTTTTCCATGAACTAGCGTATTGGTTTCTACTGAATGAAATGAACGGATAAATTCATTCATGTATGTGTCATGATATCATGAATGGATGAATTCATTAAAGGGATAGTTCACCCAAACATTTAAATGCTGCTGTCATGCACACGTCCTCCACTTGTTACAAACCTGTTTGAGTTTCTGTCTTTTGTTGTACACAAGGGAAGACATACTGAAGAATGTTGGGGGGAAACAGCCATTGACTTACTACTATGTACCTTTTTTTTACTACAAAATTCTTCAGTATATCTTTTTGTGTGTGTTGAACAAAAGAAAGAAATTCATAAATGTTTAGAAACACTTGAGTAAATAGTGAGAATTAAAATCTTTGCGTGAACTGCCCCTTTGATGTGGATTGTGTTGTTATATGTAATATATGAGCAAACAAGTGTATACGTGAATGAATGTCTGGATGAATAAATGAATGAGCAAATGAACAAATCATTAATGGAATCAATTTATTGGTGAACAGAACAAACTGTTTGTAATGAACCTGAATTTTTGTGCAAACAGAGAAATTTGAGGATAACTTAAAGTCCAAAACCTTCTGGAGACCAAAGAGGGTTGACCTGGGCTTTGGAATCCATCACTATGCAGGCAAGGTAGAGGAATCTTATTTTATCAATATTTATGTTTACTATAAAAACAGAGATAAGATAATTTAAGGTGTAGTTCAGTCAAAACTGAAAACTTTATTTATTTAACTTTCTTTATTTACTTGCCCTTGTGTCCAAATTCATGCGATTTGTGTGTGTGTGTGTCTTCTGTGAAACATAAAAGAAGCAAAGGGTTTATGCCCATTGACTGTAACTGTAATCTTGGTGTGAGCATCATTGTCAATTTACTATTTTTATTGATTTATCTATCTATATCTGTCTAATCTAGGGGTGTCCAAACTCTGTCCTAGAGGGCCGGTGTCTTGCAGAATTTAGCTCCAACTTGCCTCAACACACCTGCATGGATGTTTCTATTAAGCCTAGTAAGAGCTTGATTAGCTAGCCCAGGTGGGTCTGACTGGGGTTGGAACTAAACTTTGCTGGACACCGGCCCTCCAGGACCAAGTTTGGACATCCCTGATCTAATCTATATATACATAGCATATAAAATGCAAATGAAGTGAAACAGACTCTTTGGATTTCAATTGTCTGCTTAAATGGACAAATACACATTAAAAATAAGTAAACAGTGAGTTAAAACAGTTTGAACAAAAGGTTGTTTTACTTACCCCACTGGCAGGTAATATAGCATGTTTTAATGTAAAACTCACTTAATGTTAACCTCTGAAAACCTGTCAAGAAAGTGTTTCTTGATTTAAAAGTGACCTATTATGTCCCTTTTTACAAGATGTAAAATAAACTTCTGAGGTCTCTAGAGTGTGTAGGTGAAGCCTCAGCTCAAAATACCCCACAGATAATGTTTTATACCTCTTTGAAACTGCCCTTTTTAGGCTTTGATCCTAATTGTGCCATTTTGGTGACTGTCACTTTAAATTTAAATGAGATTGGGCTTTTCAAAAAGGGTGGAGCTACAAATGATTATTTATCAGCATAGTGGCAGATTCACATAACAAGACTAACATCCTATGCTGGGAGAGATCATCATTAATGGGTGGAGCTTTCTCCCTCTGATGACACGTACAAGGGGAGAATGTCAATCAAAGTGTTTCTGCAGACTGTTTTTATTAAGTGTGATTATAAAAAAATTTAAATAAAACATTTTTACCATTAGAAGCTGGTTCTATTTACAGACTGTTGCCTCACAACTGTGTTTAAACCCCTTATAAAAGTGATTTTTGCATAATAGGTCCCCTTTAAGACATTTTTGATATTTCAACTAGAAACAAAACAAACCTCTAAATAGGAAATGCATTTTTTTTGCAGTGTAATGTGCAATGTAAATGTAAGTAGCCTATGCATTTCAGTTTTAAAACATTTTTAAAGTAATAACTCATTCTCTGTAACCACTAATTATAATAAACCAATATGGAAATCACATCAATGCTGTAATAATTTATATCATACACTATAGAATCAAAATTGTAGTTGAATTGACTCAGACATGGGTTCTTGCTTGCTAAGCTACATTCATCTGTGCAGATATAAGCCTGTTGGATAGACACTAAATACATTTTGCTTTTCATTTGGTTAGGTGATCTATAATGCCAGCGGCTTTCTGGCTAAGAACAGAGACGCTCTGCCTGCTGACATAGTTCTTCTGCTGAGGTCGTCAGAAAATGAACTGACCCGTAAACTGGTTACGCACCCGCTCACTAAAACAGGTTTGACTTTTGAACTCACTTTTATATACAATTGTCTTGGTAAACGATACAATAGAATTATTCTGCAAAATATACATTGCTCTGCTTCTATGAATTAATACAGAACGGTTGATTTTACGCACAGTAAGTACATTACAAGTACAAGGTATCTGCAGATTTCTAAGGGGTTAAGACTTTTTAGGGCCTTTATAATACCACACAGAATTCAATTTAAGACCAATTTTATAGTACTGAATTTGTGAAAAAAGCACCCAACACAACCAATTACCATCGAACACATTGCCACTAACAGGTCTTAACCACGGTGGAAAATTAGGCTTGTGTAAGCCTAAACCCTATGTTATGATTTTTGTGAAATCCTCGTAAACTGCATAAATGTGTGTATTTGATAAGGTTTTGCCTATTTTCGTTCTGACAAATACACCAATAAAGAGATTTTTAAATAAGATTTCAACAAAATCACGACGCAAACAAAATCTTCTTCATGGAGTCAGTCCGATAGCATTTTTAAAACCCTTGAAACATTTTAAGACGAATTAGGGCCTTATTTTATACTATGGAATCCACTGTAAAACACTGTAAGGATCTGCAGACACCCTGTAAGTAGTAATTGAAAAGTAATCCCTTACTTTACTTTTTCAGCTAAAAGGTAATTTAATTACAGTAACAAGTTACTTTGTAGCTAATTACACCCAACAATGGGCTTAACGCAAATGCCACTGACAGATCTGAAATTGTGTTTAAGACCGCATGAATGCAGTCAAATGAACAGTACAGTCATGCTCTATTAGATGACGCCGCATTATAGGTCACACCACAGTCACACAGAACGAAAATGACAGTGCAAACGCCATCCTGTCTGAAACGCTAAACTGAGACTTTGATCTATGGGTCTGAATGAATGTACGCAGCACAAGAAAATGTGCTCGCTCCCATGTGATCTGATGTGATGAATGGAGGTCGTCTGACTGACACACTCAATTACGTCCACTGAGGTGCACCGGGGATTGTTTCCATGAAGTCTGCTGGGATTTCCGACCTATAGGCTTCATTCAGAAGTCTTTTGTTAGCTACTTGACCATTATGAAGCTTATTTATCTGTCACATCACTGACCTTTGAAGACCATATATCTGAGTGCCCTTGAAATGGTTGACCTTGCAATAAAAGACAGATTATCATCGAAGAACATGTGACTTACCTAATGAATTATCAGAGGTAGATTTGTGATGTGTATGGAAAGCATATATTTCCACTGAACTCTTTTTTTTTTTTTGTACAGGTAATTTGGCTCACACTAAAGGCAAAGCTGTGGGCTCTGCTCGAATGGGCACACAACAATCACAGCGTTTTGCCAAGGTACCTCATTTTGCCTTCTACTACTCTGTGTTCAATATAGCTCCTAAAGGGACATGGTAATGATAAAAAAAGAAGATAAATAAAAATCAATGGAAGGAAAAATATTATATTCCTAATGCCTCGTTTCCACTGAGCAGTACAGTACAGTATGGTTCGGTACAAGCAGAGGTTGAAAGAATACTGAAATATTGGTAGCCATTTATGGTAACACTTTAGTTTAAGTAACAATTCACACAATATACACTGGCTTATTACCTGCCCGTTATTAAGATATTAACTGCTTATTAGTGCTTATAATGCATGATCCTACACTATAAAAAATGCAGTAGTTTTACAGCACAATTCTACTTATTAATTTACAGTGCACTTGTAAATTTTACAGTATTACTGGCAATTATTACAGTATTACTGGCAAAATTTACAAGCGCACTGTAAATTAATAATTACAACTACAGCACAACTGTAATTGTTAATTTACAGTGCGCTTGTACATTATACAGTATTATCGGCAACCAAAATTGCCAGTAATATTGCAGATGTTACCGCCATTTTTACAGTGTATTTAACATCCCTAATCCTACCCAATACCTAAACGCTAATTATTAGTTTACTGAACTCTTAGTTAATGGTTTGTTAATAGCGTGAATTGTACAATAAAATAAAGTGTGACCCACTTTACAATAGGGTTGTATTAGTTTGTTAGTTAATACATTAGTTGACATGAATTAAGAACAAACAACACGACTGTTAAGCATTACTTAATCTTTGTTAGTGTTAACTAAACATATACTAATGTGTTAGTTAACTAATGGTGAAAAATTACTTCAGCGTTGCATTATCTTTGTTCATTTTAACTTACTCATATTCTAAAGTATTTACATTAACAGCCTAATTAGTTAACGTTTACGTACGCATACCCTAATGTATTTGTTAGATAACATGACCTAATAATGACATACAATATAACAAATAATGAACAATGACTCCACTTCAGCATTACACAATCTTCAACTTGCATGTTTGTTAAACTTATTATTGTTTCTTGTTTTAGACATAATTGGCTCAATATTATGAAATGTTCTGAAATATCCATGTCTCACATGGTAAAAATACACCCAGATAATATTTTGGTATTGGCAAAAAGATGTGCCCAGGTTTATATTTTTGCGATCCATGAAACGCATTGTGAAATATTCTTGCACCTTGTGTTGCCAAATCCACTAGAGGCCCCAGTGTACACTTTTGAGAATCTCTGATCTACATTTTCTTGTGTCATCTGTCATTTCTTGTGGCCAGCTTGTCACGTGTAATACTGTATATCACCTTGTGATCGACTGACCTGCATCCTCCCCTAAACCCAATCGATACTGTTTTCAAAAGCGAACGAGAAGAGAAAAATACATTGTGACTGGATTGTTCGCTTAGTACTTTACCATATGAGGCAAGCTACAGAGCAAACTGACCTTTCCAGAAAAGCCATTCATAAGAAGATAAGCAGGCTATGCATTTAATTACAGATCACAGAGGTGTTTAAGTTGTTTTTGTGCTATTATTTCAGTGCTGCGTGAATCACATGAAACCAATCTTTTATCCGTCGATAATGTGTCCCTGTAAATGTATTACACTGTAGTGTCCAGAGGAATCAGAGTTGGGGGCATCATACCACCCCGTAACATTAGTTTTATCCAGTAAAATGCAGGGAAGCATATCCCAAGGCACATATCCCACAAAGATGTAGCCTTGGGAACATATTTCCAATGAGCCTGTGTAGGATACATGATTGACTGGAATGCATTGAGGTCAGAAGTAGGACATTTCACTGCTGAAATTCCCACCTCTAACATGTCTGGAAACGGTACTGTTGGCAGTGGAAATGTAACCTTGATTAGGGTGACCCGTACTGAATCATATTGTACTGTATTAAACTGTACCATACCACTCAGTGTGTAACATGGAGTCGGGGACAACAGAAGTGAGGGTCCAAATGCAGTTCATTAAAGCTGAGTCAGGCAGACAATAGTCAAAACAGGAGCAAATGGTAGCATGAGGGTCATCTAAAAGCGTGGTCGTGGTCGTGGTCACAGGTGAAGAGGTCAATACAGGTGGCAAAACAACATAAATGTAGAACAAAACAAGGGTCTGAAAACACAGCAAGGCTAGACAATAGAACGCTTCGAAATGTTACACAAAACAAGACTCGGATGAGTGTGAGTGTGCTGTATATATAGTCCAGTAATCAGTTTACATGAGCTTTAGCTGTGTGAGGGTAATTAGGGGGTGAACTGGGACTGGTGTGCGAGTAAGGTGCCTGATGGGAAATGTAGTGCAGTTCGGTGGCAGAAGTGTTGCTCTTGTAATGCAAGGGCTAGTTTACTGGCGATCAGGACACAGTGGAAATAAGGCATAGTTTACTCTTTGTATTATTGTTTTTAATATTTTTTATATAATAGTTTTAATAATAGTAAAATAATAGTTTTACAAGACAATTAAATTTAATAAACAATATTTCTTGGTTGAACAGTAGTTTTACCAACTTAATTGATTTATGTAGTTATATCATAGAATATTTTTGGGAGGAAATACAAACGATTTATGATCAAAGGCAACGTTTCTCACGGGAAGAGTTGTAGTTTTGCTAAATTCTTCAGTGGAACATAATAGCTTTGTAAGAAAACACAAATATTTTGTGAACAAACTACATTTGTTGGAGAAATGCAGTAGTTTGTGAGAGAAAGTTTTGCAAGCAAACTCTCATTTCTTATTTCTTATGGGGATTGCAATGGATTTGTGAGTGAAAACCAAAGCGTCAATATGTAATTTTCCTTTCAGCTCATTTATTTGTTTATATTTTTACATTATCATGTCCTCTTAGTGGTGCTGTACTCTTTATTTTACCTCTGTAAATTACCTCTGTTATGTTTATCTAATTGTAAATCCATGTGTTCATATGCTCATGGTTGAGGCTTTGTCTTTAATAGGGCTACAGAGATTTACTATTTAATCTGTACTAATTTGTTTTTCAACTTTGTCTCTCCATCTCTTTTACTTTCTCTTCGTTTCCACTGACATTTCCACTCTTGGTTTCTATAATGTTCTCTGTCTAAAGTTGGATTGCCTTTTGTTGTTCAGTTCTGTATCATTCAGTGAGGTAATGATCCCGTAGTGTTTGTGCTGTAAAGTGTGCTCATTGTCTGTGGGTCTTTCTTCGGCAATGGTGTTTATTATTATTATTTTTATTTTTATTTTTTATTATTATTCATTTATTTTATTTTTAAATTTATTTATGAAATTTTGTTAATTAATTTTATTTATTATATTTAAAATACTAATTAAATTAAAAATATTGACAAAAATATGCTTATTTTTGATATTTAACTAAATGAACTACATTACATTAGTGTTGTGATCAAATTAATTTAATAAAAGAATAATTAAAATAATAAAAAATGTATTTAATAAAAAATTTAATTAAAATTATAAAACAATTTAACCATAAATATTAATAATGCCTCCTAAATTATAATTAATATTAAACATATAATTTCCAATATCATTCAATAGAATTTTAAATCTTAAATATATATATATATACTTTGTTATCCTTAACTATATGTCATTATTTATACCAATAATATTTATATAAATTTCTGTAAGTTCAAATTATATACGAAAGCATATTTATTTATTTATTTATTCGTTTGTTTGTTTGTTTAATGGTAAGCTTATTAAAACTTTACAATACAATTCTGTTAGTTACCGGTTCTTGTTAACTCACAGTGCATTAATATTAACAAGCACAGCTTTGGATTTGAATAATGCATCAGCTAATTTTGAACTATTATTAATAAATTCTGTACAAGTATTGTTCATTATTAGTTCATGTTAGTAAATACATTAAAATGAACTAAGTAATAAGTGAACCAACATTTAATATAAAGTAAACATCTGAAGTAAATTTCACTTTAATTAACTTAAATTGTTTTGGTCATACTAAATAGATCTACACTACTTGACAAAAGTCTTGTCGTCGATCCCAGTTGTAAGAGCAACAAATAATAACTTGACTTCTAGTTGATCATTTGGAAAAGTGGCAGAAGGTAGATTTTTCCATTGAATCATCTGTTGAACTGCATCCCAATCATCACAAATACTGCAGAAGACCTATTGGAACCCGCATGGACCCAAGATTCTCACAGAAATCAGTCAAGTTTGGTGAAGGAAAAATCATGGTTTGGGGTTACATTCAGTATGGGGTCGTGCGAGAGATCTGCAGAGCAACATCAACAGCCTGATGTATCAAGACATTTGTGCTGCCCATTACATTACAAACTACAGGAGAGGGCAAATTCTTCAGCAGGATAGCACTCCTTCTCATACTACAACCTCCACATCAAAGTTCCTGAAAGCAAAGAAGGTCAAGGTGCTCCAGGATTGGCCAGCCCAGCCACCAGGCATGACATTATTGAGCATGTCTGGGGTAAGAAGGAGGAGGCATTGAAGATGAATCCAAAGAATCTTGATGAACTCTGGGAGTCCTACAAGAACGATTTCTTTGCCATTCCAGATTACTTTATTAATATATTATTTGAGTCATTGCAGAGATGTATGGATGCAGTCGTCCAAGCTCATGGGAGTCATACACAATATTAATTCTTTTTCCACTGCACCATGACTTTATATTCTATACTGTACATTATTTCTGTTAAAGTGACAAGACTTTTGCCTAGGCAAAGTCAGACCTTACTGTCCTAATTAAATAATTAAAAATCAAGGCATGATCATATTTTATTTTGGTAAAATAAGCATAATCTAAAGGCGTTTGCCTTTCATATGAGCCACTTCTGACTCCAAATGATCAACTAGAAGTCATTATTTGTTGTTCTTAAAACTTGGCTAGGTGACAAGACTTTTGTCATGTAGTGTAATAAAGCAATAAGTGTTACATCGGTAGTTATGGAAACATAAATTTATGCCATTTCCTGAAAATTTCCTGAAAAAAACATAATGAAAGAGTATCTTCTCATGTGACCCTACCAGCTGCCTAATAGCTAATGCATTTGTAGATTGACTGATTTACAGCTTGATTAGTTCATTTAATTGCCATTAGATTTGAGTGTCCCTTTAGAATAGAGAAATAGATTCATGTGTTTATGTGCGGTTACATTTTGAAAACATCCACTTTGTGTTTCAAGTTTTATGTTTTTCAGCATTAAGCTTATTATTCCTTGGAGAATTATTAGGAGAGCCTGTGAGCTGCATAGAGCTCTCATTCAGGTTGTACTCTAAAATGAATGAGGGTTTTAAACATATTGAAATGATGTCTTTGATGAAGACCCGCATACATTATCATTCATTTGCATACTTAAACATGCCGTCTTTAGAAAATTTCACATGAAAGATTCCATCCATTTCAAGCCCACGTGAAAGAAAAGCACCTGTGTTAGTTGTGTCGGCTTTTGTGGTCGGTGTCCAAACACCTTGATAATATAGCCTGGTGAAACATTCATGACCACTTTAAACAAAAAAACAAGACCAAAAAATGTGACCACGGACCACAAAACCAGTCATAAGTGTCAGTTTTTTTGGAAAATGAGATATATGCATTCAGTTGAATTCATTAAGGTGAATAAATTAGCTTTCTGGTAATGTATGCTTTGTTAGGATAGGGCAATATTTGGTTGAGAGATGTCTATTTGAAAATCGGGAGAAAAAAAAAGCTAAATATTGAGAAAATTACCTTTAAACCATCCAAATTAGGTTCTTAGCAATGCACATTACTAATCAAACAATTGGTTTTGATTTATTTACAGTAGGAAATTTGCTTAATATATTGATGGAATAGGATCTTTACTTAATATTCTAATGATTTCTGCTCTGTAAAAAAATACTGTAATTTAAATGGTAAAATAAAAATGCTAAGGTTAAC
>CAIGQW010055747.1:3026996-3053220 GCA_903798125.1 Danio choprae | reverse complement strand
GCAAATTCTCACAACACATGCAAATCAAATGCTGAAAATAGACCACAATGGAAATGTGTTGAGAAATTCCAAAAAGTTAGGAACAATCTGCAAATTTAATCATAAAATAAACACAAATATCCATCTGGAGCTCCCCCGTGGGACTCAACACTTGTTACATATCCACACCCACAGCTCTCGGCAATGCCCACACTCCTCACAGTTACTAAGCCAACCAATCACAGATCTTGCTCTCTGTGTAGTTTTTGTGATTAAAATTTTTTGAAGCGCCCATCAGTGCATGGTGAAGGCCGTGCGACTAAGCAGAGGCTACATCAAATTTGATGTGTGGACTCAAAGCAGAAGTATAAATTGTTCTAAAGACTTTGGTTACACTCATGTTTCTCAGGTTTGATTTTTTTTAGATTTTTTAGCTTTAGGTTTGGTTACACTCATGTTTCTAAATCTTGATTTGCAGTATTCTCTAATGGACCTGTTATCAAAGATGGTGGCGGGTCAACCTCATTTCGTTCGATGCATAAAACCCAACAATGATCGTCAAGCCCACAAGTTTGACAGGGAAAAGGTTCTGATCCAACTACGCTACACTGGTATTCTAGAGACGGCCAAGATCCGCAGGCAGGGCTACTCTCATCGCATTCTCTTCAACAACTTCATCGAAAGGTCAGAGAGATGATATCTGTTAAGTGTGCATAAATCCACTTTACACCTAAATAGCATCTTGGTGCTGGAGCCAAAAAGACATGTCTCAGGCCAGTGTTTCTACTGTTCTGAGAACTGATCAATGGCATAATGTGATTACATAACCTGCCCAGAAACAGAAACCCTGTCCCTGCAGAGTTTAGCTCTAACTTGCCTCAAGACACCTGCTTAGTTTCAAGTATACTTAGGCTACTTCTACACTAATCTGGATAAATTTGACTGAAAATGTGTCTAAAAATGCTCCATGTCCACACTATCATTTTAATTCCTTCCTTCATCCACACTAAAATGACAGAAAGCAATTTTGTTAATGTACTTTGCATGCTCACAGGCATAAGACGTTTTTACATCATATCTGCCTGGCATTTGTTTACTTTCCGTCATGAAAAGGGCATTTTTAATTTTATCCACTTTGGACTGCGTTTTCAGAAAGATACATTTTCCTTTCCTAAAACCACCATCTCAGTGTGGATGGAAGGCCAAAACAGAGAGAAAAATATGCTGTTTTTTTTTTTTTTAACAAAATGTATTAGTGTGGACGTGGCCCTGGTAAGAGCTTGATTAGCTTGTTCAGGTTTGTTTGATTAGGGTTTAAGCTAAACTCTGCAGGATGCTGACCCTCCAGGAACACGTTTGTTTGTGTAACCCCTGGTTCATGCAAGCACAAACTGGCTGGGATTTTGAGAGTCAGAAGTTGATAACCTATCAATCTTTTCCCACATGTGACTACTGTGTTTCAAATTAGGTTTCACTTTTGGTAACTTTAGGTCAAATATGCAAAAACCCAATGATGTTTTTTTTTTATTATTATTATTTATTTTACATTAATTTAATTTAATTTACACTTTGTTAACCAAATAGTTTGTCCATATTTCAGCCAACGTTGGGTTTCAACAACTCAGCATTTTTTCGAGTGTTCAGTTCAAAAGAATCACTTGCTGCATTAAAAATACTTAACATACATAAACATACAAAACTCAACATGTTGATTAAAGTCAAAACAATGAAGTCACATGGAATGTTTTGACAATATTTTTGGTTACTTTTATGAACTTTGAAATTTGTGTGACCGTTACTGTTTATGGAGGAGGATGAACCTTTTTTAAAACATTTTTATCTGTCATTTAAAATAATGTTAAATTGGATATTTTAATGTCTCTTTGGATTTCCTACAATACAGTATCATTCAATATATGTCTGTAATATTACTGACTTGTTTCATATTTCAGGGGTTGTTCATGGTCTGCTTTTTTTCCATTTAAAATCTGCCTTGTTTAAAATCAATGATCTACACTGCCTGAATGAGACAAGCTTTTAAATGGGGCACACACTGGATGAGAGGCACTGCACCAAATCACATTGTGCTATGCCAATGGCTTTCAAATATGAACACAGTATTTTCTAAGAATGTACAGGACAGTACTCAATGATCATCGATGTCCACTTATGTTTTTTCATCTCATTTTAATGTGAAACAAGTAAATGAATGCTTGGATTTAACTGACAGCTTTCTGATTATAAACACTATCACTACTCCAGGGATTTCAAACTCAGTTCCTGAAGGGCCGCAGCCCTACACAGTTTAGTACCAACCCTGCTTCAACACACTTACCTGTAGGTTTCAAACAAGCCTGAAGGACTCAGTTAGTTTGATCAGGTGTGTTTAATTGGAGGAATTCATTTTTGCAGAGCTGGGGTCCTCCAGAAACTAAGTTTGACACCCCTGCTATTGACCTTATTCTGCGGAAGTGCATTTGTTTTTGTGATTGTCTTAGAACCTCCGATTCAGTGTCTATGGGAGAAAAGACCAGGAATAATAAATGGCAAAAACAGTCAATAATACTTGCTCTACAAACAAGTGTGTTCATGACTATACATAAAAAGCATAATAATAAGGAAATATCAGTTTGCAACATCAAGTAGCATAAGGAGCTGTTGAACGTCTGAAAATCAGTGGAAGTGAATGAGACCAGAAGTCTAGAGCCAAAAAGATTCCAATGGCTGCGGCCACTCGTATGTGAAGAATAAGGTCAATAGACTATCAATGCCTTGAAAGAAACCTCATGAAATTAAAGTTACATTCAACCACCCTTTTCCAGCTGGTATAAAAAAGTTCCTTACATATGGACAATTGCATAAAATGCACCACCAATTGCGTTATCCACGCTAGCATATTAGCAGTTGAAAAGGGATTGCATGCTGGGAGAATAATTGCTTACTTGTTATGTTCAGTGTTGCTTTTTACCAACCATCTGGATTTTTCAGGTACTCCATATTAGCATTTAGAGCTAATGAAGAGCCAGCAATCAGTCCTGAGACGTGTGCTATTATTTTAGAGAAAGCCAAACTAGAGAACTGGATCTTGGGCAAGACAAAGGTTTGTAAATCAGTGACATTAATCACTCCAGCTCACTGTCAACAAAGCTTGTAACTATGATGGTTGTGTGTTCAGGTCTTTTTGAAATATTATCATGTGGAACAGCTGAATCTGATGGTCAGGCAGACCACAGACCGGATTGTTCTAGTTCAGGCGTATGTACGGGGCTGGATGGCATTCAAGCGATACTGTTTGATGAAGGAAAAGAGAGAACAAAGTGCTGTGGTGTTACAATCAGGTAAGGATATGTTGTAAAGCATTACTTTGCTACAGCAATCCAGATGTAATTACTGTTTTTAGAGGCTAAATTCAAATCAAAACCTACCAAACTACCCATACTACTTTAGAATTTGATGTCTACATTTCAATTATTGTAAAAAGTGTGAAAAGAATATGCTTTATATATCTTAAAACATACACAGAATTAGGGGGCCCCCTCAAATGCCAACCAATGGAATTTGAATGACAACTGGTGGACATGTCTGGTACTGCGGCCAAAGAAAATCATACCAAAAGCTCATTTTTTTGAGATATCAACTTTAAATCTGGAATATAATTTGTTCCGATATTTAGCTTTGATTCTCTGTCAAATTCTGTCAAAAACAGGTTTGGTAAAATACATATTTAATGTAATGTAATAAAATATACATTTATTGTTTTGTTATTTTCATAAACTTAAACCCACATAACTTTTCTTTTATTTAACTCTTTGAACTTTAGATGCAATCAAACTAGTGTCTTCTTTAAAGTGAGACCAAGCTTAAATCCATACACCAAAGCATTGAGGATTGGCAATTGTTTAAGTTGAACATGTCATTTTCATGTCTGTTTAAAAAAGTAGGGACGGCAGTTAAGGGGTTAATACTTTAATACTTTAAAATCTCATCTCCCTTATAGCTTACAGAGGACACAAGGCTCGGAAAAGTTTGGCGGGTGACAGAAGCAAAGCAAAGTCTGAAATAGTTTTCACCCAATTTCAAGCTTGTAAGTCAAACAGTCATAACAGTGTTATATTAAATGAGTTTTGAAGGTAAATACTGTACATAATCACTTCCTCTTTGCACAGGGTGCAGAGGATATTTGGCAAGGCAGAATTACAAGGAGCTACTAGATGAGAAGAACAAAGCTGCCGCAAAGATCCAGGCCCATTACAGGGGACAAAAAGAGAGGAAGAGTTTCAAGAGGAAAAAGTGAGAATTATTCTTATTCAAGTTGATTTTGGTTTGTTGCTTGTAGGTTATCTTAAAAATCCTGCAAACAAAGATGAAAACCATCATTTTAATTTAACTTAATTCTCTTTCAAAAAGGTCATTGGGTTGCTGTTTATTTGCTTTTTCATATAATGTCTTAAAACTGGAGTTTCTAACTATTTAAAAGGATAGTTCACCCAAAAATGTACATTTTCACACCATTTACTTAAACTCAAGTAGTTCTAAACTTTTCTTTTTTCCGTTGAACCCGAAACAAGACTTCCATAGTGTTCAATTCAGTTCAGTTGAAGTTTATTTGTATAGTGCGTTTCACAGTAATGTTCCAAAGCAGCTTTACAATATAATATACTTTTTCAAAAAGGTTTTGTCTATTCTATTTCATTTATATTTTGGAGTTCTTGCAATGGAGTGTTTATATAGTGTCTGGTGAATATAAAGAGGAAAGTGTGTTTCTTACAGGTGGTACAAAAACAAAATAGAACAAAAGAATACTATGAAAGTCAATGGCTGCGTTTTTCAAACATCTTGCTTTGTGTTAAACAGAACAGAGAAACCCAAACATGTTTAGAACAAGTGGAGGGTTAGTAAAGTATACAGAACTTTCATTTTGGGTGAAATATCTCTAACAAAAGAGATTTAACAAAATGTTTCCAAAATGTCTTTTACATCTTGGTACCTTTGTACATCTTACCTATGTATTAGTTAAAGCTGTGGAATGATTTGAGAGATCAGAAAGACATCGATATCTTCACATAAACAACTGTTGAAGGGTCATGATGGTCAATGTTTTGAACCCCAGTTGAGCCAAAAAGTCTTTCTGTTTGTACTTTGTTCTCTCAGTGTTGGTGTTAACTTTCTTTAAGGCATAGGTCTCAAAGTCAACTCCTAGAGGGCCGAAGCTCTGCACAGTTTTGCTCCAACCCCAATCAAACATAGCTGATCCAACTAATCAAGGTGTGCAAGACTACTAGAAACTATTAAGCAGGTCTTAGTTGGAGGTGGTTGGAGCTACTGTAAACTATGCTAAGTTGCGGCCCTCCAGTTTGAGACCACTGCTTTAGGGGCTGCAGTTTTCCCCAAAATCCAAAGATTTGTAGGGTATTTGGATTGGAGACATAAAATTGTCTTAAGTCGTGAGTGTGAATGCATTCCACTGTACCTTGAAGGGATAGTTCACCCAAAAAATGAATATTCTGTCATCATTTACTCACCCTTTACTTGTTTCAAACCTTTAGGGGTTTCTTTCTTCTGTTGAACACAAAAGTAGATATTTTGAAGAAAGCTGAAAACCTGTAAACGTTGACTTCCAAGGTTTCCTACTATGGAAGTCAATAGTTACAGGTCTTCAGCTTTCTTCAAACTTTCTTCCATTATGTTCAACAGAAGTAAGAAAGTTTTGGAACCACCTGAGTAAAAGTGGGATGAACTATCCATTTAACCATGCAATTGGGTTACCATTTGTCCAAAGTGTTTTCCTGCCCATGATGTCCAAGGTTTTTTCATTCCAGCAACTCTATTTTTGACTAGTTGTTTGAAAGTTGGCTAATTTAGACAGCAAGTTATTAAAATGACTATTCAGATACTCAATTGAGCAATCCTGTGGTGGTATAAATGAATGTATTCTACACAGGGAAGCCATGCAGAAGGAAAACACAGAGAGGACAGAAGGAGTGACAGAGGTCCCTTTAGAAGCAGACGGTCCAGTTTTAGAGGAACCGCTACAGGAAGGAGGTGAAGTGGAAATGGATGATGCTGATGAAAAGGCAGCTGTGGTCCTCCAAAGCAACTACCGAGGTTACAGAGAAAGGAAGAAATTCAAGGAGCGTCAGGAACGGAATAAGACCTTGACTGGAGATGAGCTGGATGCTTCCTCATCCACCCCTGAAGAAATGACTTCTGGAGGAGATCTGGAAGCTACACAAGAGGACACGCAGGAGAATGTTGAGGAAGAGGGGAAGGAGGCTGAGGAAAGTGGAGGAGATGAAGACACTGAACAGGAAGCCAAGGCAGCCACTGTTCTCCAGAGCAACTTCAGAGGTCATAAGGAACGTAAAAGACTCCAAGAGGAAGGAAAGATACCAGTTAAAGGAAAGAAGGAGACTAAGAGTCCTCCAGATGAGGAGGAGCTTCCGATTCCAGATCCACCGCCTCCGGAAGAACTGATGGAGTTTACAGAGGAAATGGAATTTACTGAGGAAAATCCATCAGGAGAGGAAGATGAGGCTAAAGCTGCTGTGGTCCTTCAGAGCAACTTCCGTGGCCACAAAGAAAGGAAAAGACTCCAGGAGGAAGGGAAAATCCCAAAGAAAAAGACTAAAGAGGATATGGATGATCCAGGAGCTTCAGAACCAGACATCGCCACCGAGGAACTTCCACCGCCTCCTTTAGAACTTGAACAAGATCAAGAGATAGATGCTAGTCCATCAGGGGGAGATGAAGAACACGCTGCCACTGTTTTACAAAGCAATTTCAGAGGACATCGGGAGAGAAAGAGGCTGAGAGCTGAGAAAGAAGAAGCCATAGGTGGAGGGCAAAGCACTGGAGATGTGGAGGAGCAGGAGAACAATGACGTCCTAGACATTACAGATGTTCAGCTGGAACGGAGGGAGGAAGAGGAGGAAGGACAATACGACGAGGAGCAGGCAGCCATTAAAATCCAGAGCAATTTTAGAGGCTATAAAGACCGAAAGAACCTGAAAGCTACATCACAAAAACAAGATGAAGAAGTGGAATCACTCTTCAAACAGGTGTTGATTCTTTTGCGCTTTTTGGAAATGCTAAAAACATGCCTGTTAGCTAAATGCTACAGTGAATATGGCAGCAACTTGTTAAAATTACTATCAATATTTCAAAACATGTTAGCAAAGTTTTAACAGCATGCCATGTTGCAGGTTGCTCTATGATCATTTTAACATGGTAAAACATGTTAGCAGTGTGTTTAATCATGCTAAACTATGCTAGCAACCTATTCATAGGTGTTAGCTTAGTTTATCATTTAAAACTTTAAATATTTGAGGCACATTCTTAAAGGGATAGTTCACCCAGAACTGAATATTCTGTCATCTTTTACTCATCCTTCACTTGTTTCAAAACAAATCTTTCTTTTGTTGAACACAGAGTAAGATATTTTGAAGAAAGCTTAAAACCTGTAACCATTGACTTCCATAGTATTTCCTTTTTCTTACTATGGAAGTCAATGATTACAGGCTTTTAACTTTCTTCAAAATATATTCTTTAGTGTTCAACATAATAAAGAAACGTTTGAGGGTGAGTAAATAGTAAGTAAATACTCGTTTTTTGTGTGAAAACTATCCCTTTAGGGCAATATCAAAGTTTATCTACAAACTTTACTATAGTTTAAGATATATGACTCATTCTAGAATTACAAAAGGTGCATTTCAAGCATTTTCCATTTATTTTTCTTAAACTGGTTAGATATGAACAAATATACAATTTACAGTCATCTAAATCCATTATTATGTAAAATAATGCAAAATGTTTAAATATGATAGGGGACATTTGATTATGTTACTAATTGTTGACAGAATTGACATTTTCCACCATTTTGTTCTTTAGGTTAAGGTACTACAGTATGCTCAAACCAGATAGCACATGGCATTATGTATTTTCATCATATTGCTCATTTTAAAAAGCAAATGAGAAATTCTCAGAAAAATCCCAATAACAGTTGACAAATAATTAATCTCCTATTGGTATATCCTAAACATTGTTTTACAAATGAACGAGAGAAGAATAATAACATACCTCAGTGCCTTTGACTTGGAGCAAATTACGTGCTTTTTCTCTCAGTGCTTTCGTTTGATGACTCCTATACTTCTTTGTAATCTGCCTAGGTAACCAAGGCCTCTGAAGACTACCTTTCCCTTCAGAAGAAGTTAAATGAAATCATTCATGCCCATCAGCTTAACCCCAGCAAAAATGGGATGTTTGTGAAAGGACAACCCATGAATGGCTACATGGGCTACTACCAGCCACCAGGTAAACATCTTTCCCAAGCCATGTCCATTAATCTTATTCATTTTAACCATACTCCATTTAAAGTCCCCTTGAAATCAAATTGTTTTTAGAAGTTAGTATCAGTATGTTAGTCTTAGGGCTCAGTCACACCGAACATGTCCTCTTAAAAAGTATCTGTGTAATGATACACAGAAGTTTATGAGCAAGGAACTGTACAAAAGTGTATAGAACAGTTTAGTGCCCGGCATACTGTACGGACGGCTATACTCACTGTTGCCACAATGTACAGTAAATACCCTGACGCAAAAGCAAATAGCTGCACTGAATTTTTTTTATGGTAAGCGATGTTTGTCATGTTTGATTGCAAAAGATGTGTTAAATAAATTAACGATTCTTTTAAAAAACGACAACGCTCATTCAAAAATTCATTTGGATAAGAAAAAACACAATACGTGCATTTGTTACCCTCTCACGATGAAATAAAACTCGTATCTGTGCTTCCACGTCCATGGGATTCTCATCAAAAGAGCATGCAATGCTCAATAAACACTCTGAAACAGATTAACCTGGAACATAACCTGATCTGCAGCAGGTTATCTTTAGAGAGTAAGTTGCTAGGGTTACTTACATAGCCCAAAAGTTACCTCCGTTTTTGGAACCCAAAGCTGAGGTTATCCACTTACTTACTCTTAAACTTACCCGGGTATGTCACAAAACCTGCTTTCTGGAATGCCCCCATCCATTCTTGTCCAATCAAATTGCATATAAAAGGTAAATCGCATCATAATGAACTACCTGAAGACATGGGTGATTTATAATTGCAGGAAACTGTTTGGAAGCATTAAAAGTGTCCAAGAAGATGTCCAAAACCTTTAGATGCATTGACCCAGAGACTGTTTAGAAGCATGTCACTGATGAAAAGATGACGGATGTTTACTGTATGATGACCAAAATGTCCTTAAACACCCAGCAGGCACAAGACATCAACATGACGTCAGGTTGACATTGTACCCAAACCTTGTGGGGACATTGCATTTTGTTTGGAAATGAATCGGGTTGACATCAGAACCCAACATCAGGCGGACGTCAATGTCCAACCTAAATCAACCAAATATCAATGTCTAATGATGTTACAGCTTGACATTGTGTGGACGTCACCACTATGTCGTCGGATTTTGGTTGCCATACCTGACGAGTAAATGTTAGTATTTGACGTCAATATGACGTTGGTTTAAGATGTTGGCTCGATGTTGGATTTTCGTCACTTTCCAACACAACCTAAAATCAACCAAATATCAATGTCATTTGATGATTTTATTGGACATTAAAATATTGTTGTCCTTATACAATGGCTAGACATTGACCAGAATTTTGGTCACTTGACATCACAACCTAAATCTAACCTAATAATAGCGTCTTACAATGTGGTGTGTCTGCTGGGCAATAACTAAATGCACTACAGAATGTTGCGTTTACACACATCCACAAATTACATGTATATGCATCAGCCTTTTACAGCGTAATACTCACAACTCACTACTCTTGAGTACTTTTGAAGGGTCTACTTGTTGCTCATACTTTGAGTAATATTTACAACAAATACTTCTACTCTACTTGCACTCCATTTTTAGGCAAGTGATGGTACTTTTACTTAAGTACGATTTTTCAGTACTCTTTCCACCACTGCAAAGTTTGCATTAAGAATATATATAAACATCCAAATCAATCAATAATATTTTATTGACATGTCCACTTTAAGACGCTATTGCTATATGCACATGGCAGAGCAGTGATAAAATGAAATATTGACCGTCTTTTTTATAAAGGAGAGGGGCCAATTTATGTCTCGTCCTGTCTTCATGTTTCAGTTCAAATAATTACATCACACATCCAACACAAATGCACATTTCAAAGCACTTCCCGGGACCTAACCCGCTTCCAGTGGAGATTAAAGTCGACATAAGAAAGCTCTATCTTAATTAATCCATCCATATACTCGCTTGCTGTCGATTGTATCAGCATGAGAAGTTTTCTTTCTTTAAAGTGTCTGATCATATCAAAAACTGAATGTCTAGTGTCTCAACTGGCAAATTGGACCTTAAAAAAGATGTGTCGTCAGCAAATTCCCCCAGCGGTGCAGATTTACCGTTCATTTGATTTCCTGTTGCGATATGTCAAATGACTTTTGGGAGGATAATTCGTGCATTATTCCTGATATGCACCTTGTATCTAAATGAAAGCTGATTATTCTGTCATTATGGTTTCTCTGCTGGCTTGTGTGAGACAGATGTGGTCTGTTTTCTTCTGTCATATAGTGTCAGTCTCTTCAATGAAAACTGAGCTTCTACTAAAAATCGATTAAATTAGCTTTGCAAATCCTGTGGTCATCTTTCACATCTGTTTATTGATGTTTTATAGTCAGTGTGAAATGTATTTCTAAGCCCCGCAGTCATAATAAATGATCAAAACCACAATCTTTCTGTGTGGAAACAATTATTATTGTGTAATTATTATTGTTTCCACATGGAATTGCCCTTTGAATGCCAGTCACATTTCCCTGTACATGAAAGGTCTTTAAATGCTAATCGCATTGCATGCAAAAGTGCCCCAGCAATTACAGCAGGCATTAATATAAGAGCTGCAAATTGGCTTTATACCTCAGAGCAATCAGGAATTTCTGATGACCTTTCAAGAGACACATTCAATAAATATGACAAACTCTTCAGCCTGTGCCCGCTGGTCCTGGTGGACATTGATTCATTTTCTTTACACCAGGACTTTGGACAGGATACACAGTGCTTGATACTGGCAGATACTATTCAAATAAACCAAAGGTCATTTTTGTGCCTTTTGTAAAAGATCTCTTAGAAAATATAAGATATTTGATCAGGAAATATTTTCTATTAAATACATTTCAGTAACACTTCAAATCCCGCCACGGTGGCTCAGTGGTTAGCACTGTCACCTTACAGCAAGATGGTTGCTGGTTCGAGTCCCGGCTAGGCCAGTTGGCATTTCTGTGTGGAGTTACACAGCGGATGCTCTTCCAGCCACAACCCAGCACTGGGAAACACCAATACACTCTAACATTCACACATGCACTCATACACTACGGCTTATTTAGTTCATCCAATTCACCTATAGCACATGTCTTTGCACTGTAGGGGGAAACTGGAGCACCCGGAGGAAACCCACTCAATGTTAATACACAAGTGTTTTGATTTACTAACATCTACACGTCATATCCTTTGTTACACACACACAAACACAACCATATGGTTATGGTCATATGGTTAAAAACTAAAAAGAACTATAGCAATGTCAACATAAAAAGCATAAAAATTGATGTGCCATGCAGGGAATTCTGTGAAAAGTCAATTTACTGTTATTTACTGTATATTAAGGCGGTGTTTCTCAACCACGTTCCTGGAGGACCACCAGCTCTGCACATTTGCCATGCCTCCTTAAACAAACGCACCTGATTCAGATCATCAGCTCATTAGCAGTGACTACAATACCTGCAATGAGTGTAACAGACAAAGGAGACATCCAAAACATGCAGTGTTGGTGGTCCTCCAGGAACGTGGTTAAGAAACACTGTATTAAGGACACATAAAACCACATTACAGATTTTTACTGAAGCGTTTTACTGTTTTTTTTTTTTAATCATTGAAATCACAGTATAGTTCTTGCTAGTCTTTAGGAACATTTTTTGACCAGTATGACATGTCTGATTGATTTCGAGTGGATAATTACAAATAGTCAGTCCCTAGGGGTTAAACCACACCACACGTTCTTTCTTTATTTTAACCGATAAGAACAAAGGGGTGAAAGGTCAGCTGGATGTTGTGAGCTGATCTTATTCTTCTATGTAGCAGTCGGGATTCCCTCCAGGGATTTATTTGATATATTCACTTTTTTCCCACAGGAGATCTATGCACTAGACATAATAAACTACCTAGAAAGGGTTCAAATGGGTCAAAAATCACTTGGTATCATTTAAATACTGATTGTTTTTTTATTTTTCTGTATTTTAAACCCACAGCTGACACAAAGCAGTCACGAACACCTCGCCGCACACAACAACCCAAGACCCTGAACACGCCGGAGGACTCCACATACTACACACTTATTCATGTGAGTCAACATCCCACAATGACACTCACTTTATCTAGAGATTATCTGGGCTTTGGCTTTAATGATTTTTTCACACATTGGGTCTTTTCCAGAGGTCTGTCCAGGACGATAAAAGGAGGCCGCGGAAACAAAGGTAATTCTATTAGCAGAAGTTTTATGCTAGACAAGAGTGTGCCTTCCCCTTTAGAGAAAGAGACAAAAGCTGTGGTTGGATTTCAATATTAATACATCATTTATTTGATCGAAATTATAGGAAAAACATCAACATTTTAATATACCATTATTGTTTTAACCATAATAGCAATTTAAATATACACTCACTTGCCACTTTATTAGGTACACCGTACTAGTACCGGTTTGGACACCCTTTTGCCTTCAGAACTGCCTAAATCCTTCATAACATAGGTACTGGAAATATTCCTCAGAGATTTTGGTCCATATTGACATGATAGCATCACGCAGTTGTTGCAGATTTGTCGTTCACCACATCCCAAAGATGCTCTATTGGATTGAGATCTGGTGACTGTGGATGCCATTTAAGTACAGTGAACTCATTGTTATGTTTAAGAATCCAGTCTGGGATGATTTGCGCTTTATGACATGACGCGCTATCCTGCTGGAATTAGCTATCTGAAGATGGGTACACTGTGGTCATAAAGGGATGGACATGGTCAGCAACAATACTCAGGTAGGCTGTGGCATTGACACGATGCTGAATTGGTACTAATGGGCCCAAAGTGTGCCAAGAAAATATCCTCGACATCATTACACCACCACCACCAGCCTGAACTGTTGATACAAGGCAGGATGGATCCATGCTTTCATGTTGTGTACGGCGAATTCTGACCCTACCATCAGAATGTCACAGCAGAAATCGAGACTCATCAGACCAGGCAATGTTTTTCCAATCTTCTATTGTCCAATTTTGGTGAGCCTGTGTGAATTATAGCCTTAGTTTCCTGTTTTTACCTGACAGGAGTGGCACCCGGTGTGGTCTTTTGCTGCTGTAGCCCATCTGCCTCAAGGTTCGATGTGTTGTGCATTCAGAGAGGCTCTTCTGCATACCTCAGTTGTAACAAGTGGTTATTTGAGTTATTGTTGCCTTTCTATCAGCTGGAACCAGTCTAACCATTCTTCTCTGACCTCTGGCATCAGCAAGGCATTTGCGCCCACAGAACTGCCACTCACTGGATATTTTCTCTTTTTTGCACTGTTCTCTGTAAACCCTAGAGTTGGTTGTGCGTGAAAATCACAGTAGATCAGCAGCTTCTGAAATACTCAGACCAGCCTGTCTGGCACCAACAACCATGCAACGTTCAAAGTCACTTAAATCACCTTTCTTCCCCATTCTGATGCTCAGTTTTAGCTGCAGCAGATCATCTTGACCATGTCTACATGCCTAAATGCATTGAGTTGTTGCCATGTGATTGGCTGATTAGAGATTTGCCTTAACAAGCAGTTGTACCTAATGAAGTGGCTGGTGAGTGTATTTCAAAGTGTAGTTTATTCTTTGGATGACCAATCAGCCATTTTGTTTTTCAACCAGATTTTCAGCAGCTGTTATTAAAGTCTTCAGTGTTACGTGATTGCTGCTTAATAATATTTGTATCTATTATTAACATTTATACAGTGCTCAGCATATAGGACTACACCCCTCACAAGTCTCTCTTTAAAGAAATATTTCCTATAGGATGCTTTACAACATTTATATTTGTGCACATACATTAGATTAGTCAGCATCTTACGATAACAGTCTAAAACTATGTTCAAGAGAAACAAAAAAAATATAAAGTTTTGTTGACATTTTGTAGTTTGTAATTTATTTTGCATGAATTTATATGTATATGTTATAAATAAATTAAATGAATATATATGTATTTATATGTATGATCTGTTTTATCATACTAAATAGATTTTATGGGTATTTTTATAATGCTGCTCTATATATTTAACATATTAAAGAGCAACGTTACTTATTTCTCTGGATTTGAATATTCTTTGGAACATTTGACATAATATAAAGTACATAATTCAACAAAATGTATAAAACTATTTTAGCAGTTTTTGAATACTTTAATGAATGAGTCTTTCATATTTTGCCTTCAAGCAATTAAAATGATTGCATCAACGTGCCTTTGTGTGAATGGAGTGCTGAATTGCAGAGCTTGTACAGACATTCATATAATTAGATGCTTTCTTAGATGTTTTCCCCACCACTGCTATGTTTATTTTGTTACTGTGACGTAAGCATGGGATCGAAACGGCAACCTTCCACATGGGAGTCGGTTGCTCTAACAAGGAGGCTAAAGACCATGGCCTCTAGCATCTGTCTCTCATTGCTCAAATATTTCAAAATTCGCTTCATCCCTTAGTAAAGAATTAAAAATACGGTAACACTTTACTTGAAGGGGTGTTTATAAAACTGCCACAAAACCTTTATAATCATGACGTGACATCTTTATAATGGCTTCATGACAATCATGTTTATGACAGATTTATGACAAGTTTTGTTGTCATAACAAACAATGTAATTTATTGCATTTAAAATGTCATAACTGAGCGAATGACACTCCATGACAGTTGTTGTAAGCATGCATAAAATCTCATTTACATTAATGACATGTCATGATTATAAAGGTTTAATGACAGCCTTATGAACACCCCTTCAAAAATTATACATTTATATAAATATACAAATAAATAATATTAGCTAGATATAATGCTAGTTCCTGTAGCATTTGGCTGTCAAGACTGAGACCAGTGTGACATATCTGCAGTGTCACAGCATGTGTGAAATATTGTGTGTGTGAACATAAATCTGGACCTCCATGAGCACTGCTGACAGGAGATTTCACAAGCCAGTCGAGTGACAAACAGCTCTGACGGACAGACACGCTGAAGGCTTTAGAGCAACACTCACACAGACACACAACGTCAAAGACCGATCGTTTTTGCTAATCAATGCAGTCTGGATCATTACTGTACCATTACAGTTCATTACAATATAATAAGTGATGAATGATTGATGACGGCCGGCACGATGGCTCAGTGGTTAGCACTGTCGCCTCACAGCAAAAGGGTCATTGGTTCGAGTCCCGGTTGGGCCCATTCAGTGTGGAGTTAGCATGTTCTCCCCGTGTTGGCGTGGGTTTCCTCCAGGTTCTCCGGTTTCCCCCACAGTACAAAGACATGCGGTATAGGTGAATTGGATTAACTAAGTTGTCCGTATTGTATGAGTGTATGTGTGAGAATGTAAAGGGTGTTTCCCAGTACTGGGTTGTGGCTGGAAGGGCATCCGCTGCGTACAACATATGCTGGAATTGTTGGCGGTTCATTCTGCTGTGGCGACCCCTGATAAAAAAGGGACTAAGCCGAAGGAAAATGAATTAAATGAATGAACTTGTACGAATTAGCCACTTTTATGACAATATGTAAAATAGTTACTTTTCCTCCAGAGTCGGGCTGGCTTGAATAGTTTGGCTTTGAATTGGGATGATGAGTCTGTAATTTGAGAAAGAAGAGCATTTCAAAAAGAGGAGAAAGGTTATAATAAGATTTGTAAGTAAGAGGGAGAATTTTTGAATTTAATATGAAATTAAATGGGAAGTAAATGGAGATGATAACAAGATGGGGCTCACGTGTTGTATAGATGGCATCTGAGTTATAATACGAACAGCAGAATTTTGTATCAGCTGTAATTTGTGAAGAAGCTTCTGTAGTACCCACGAACACTGGCTGAGTTATACTCAAAACAATTATGTTTGCTGTTTGTTCAAACTACTTAGTTAAAATTAATTGAAATAGCGATTTTTGAGTTTTGTTTTGAGACAACTTAATTGTTTTAAGTTGATTGTGTGGGATTATTTACAGTGTACAGCAAATATGAACACCACACAAGGGTTAAACATCTCTATTGTAAGTCCATACCTCTTTAAAAGCAGGCTTATACGGTGATCTCCAGTCTGGTTTCACATCATCAGACATTTTTAAAACATTAAACCATGGTGTATCAAACCCTCTTGCACTTAAAAAAAATGTTGGGTTCCACACAATCAATTTTTGTTAGGACAACATGAAGGCATAAGTTAACTTATTAGTTTATTCATTCATTCATTCATTTTCATTTCGGCTTAGTCCCTTTATTAATCTAGGGTCGCCACAGCGGAATGAACCGCCAACTTTTCCAGCATATGTTTTACGCAGCGGATGCCCTTCCAGCTGCAACCCATCTCTGGGAAACATCCATACACACCCATTCACACTCATACACTATGGACAATTTTAGCTTACCCAATTCACCTGTACCACATGTCTTTGGACTTGTGGGGGAAACCGGAGCACCCGGAGGAAACCCACGCCAACACAGGGAGAACATGCAAACTCCACACAGAAACGCCAACTGGCGAGGCTCGAACCAGCGACCAGCAACCTTCTTGCTGTGAGGCGAACGTGCTACCCACTGCGCCACTGTGAGGCCCTTATTAGTTTATATAAATTTAAGTGGATTGAACATAAAACAATTAAGTTGTCACCAATAAAAACTCATTACTTGTGTTTTAGTTATGTTTTGTTTAGTGTCAAGCGAAGTGTCAATTTTCCATACTCAACCAATATTAACTTACTACTATATTAATACTATATTAAAAACTACTCATTTAAAATGAGCTGAAACAGCACAATTATTGACCTTTTTAGGACAACTTAATTGTTTTATGTTCAATCCACTTAAATTTGCAAAAAACAATTAAGCTAAATTAATCGATTTGTGTTGGGACAACATGAAGGAATTTTGTGGAACCCAGCATTATTTTACAGTGCAGAACTTAAAAAACATTCCTGAAACATCATCTAAAACCGAAATCAGAAACAAATCAGATAAATAATATTTTATTTAGCGAGAGAGACAGAGACAGAGAGAGAGAGAGAGAGAAAGTAAGTGCATCAGTAGGCCAGTGGGGCCGCCTCATATAATTGCATCAGCTGTCTGGCTGGCGAGCTGGATGGCAGGCCGCAGGCTTTTGGCTTCATTGGTTTCATAGATCACTGTTTTCATTACATAACAGCGCTGATAACCCCTAAGACAATGAGTAAAGTCCACTGAAAGAACATTTCCACTGGAGTCCATCACTGCTGAGCACCAATGAATCAGAGGCTCTCCTGAAGGCCATCATCTCTTACTTACCGCAGAACAGCCATGAAATTCACTCAATATGGCATAATGGCCACACATTAACAGCGGCCTGCTATGATAAAATAGATGTTATTTATGATCAGGAGCGATAGACTTTGGCGGCTCGAGTCCTAGCAAAGAATTACAAATGCAGCAATATAACTGGAATATTTTGACCACACTTTAGAATAAGGTTTCATTAGTTAATGTTAGCTATGGTATGAATAATAATACTGAATAATGATACTAAAAATAAATACTAATAATGAACAACACTAGTACAGCTTTTATTAATCCTAGTTCAACATTTACTAATGCATTGTTAAAATCCGAATTTATGCTTGTTAACATTAGTTAATGCAGCGTGAATTAACATGAACTGACAATAAACAACTTTATTTTCATTAACTAATGTTAACTAGCATTAATAAATACTGTAATGAATGTATTGTTCATTGTTTGCTCATGTTAGTAAATGTAATAACTAAGATTAAAATCTTACTGTAAAGTATTACCTATATATATATATACATATATATACATATATTGTTTTACTACCTTTAAAAAACATGAATTTGTTCATTTATAAAGCACTTTACAACTGCATATGAACACCAAATGTGCTGTACAATCAAAACAAATACATTAAATACACAGAAATAAACCATCTACACAACTACGATGTCGAACCTCAGGCAATTACAAACCTCAGAGGATAATAAAAATGGATATTAAAAAATAATGGATAGAACCACTCTGATTTTATGTTACAGGCCATTCCATAAATACAACCCACAACACAAAGGCCTGTTACACATCAGCATGAAAGTGTCTGTAGGACAATTAAAAGTCCACATTAAATCAAAATGTGCCTTGTATATTCTCAAACTCTAGTGTGACCACGGCATTAGTCTTAAAATGAGCAATTGTTCTATAAAAGTTAGTCCACTGAAAACATAATAAAACATAAACTGTTTAATTTGGTAATCTTTAATCAAAAACGATCCATTTGAGCCGCTCTGGAATGGCAGTCCTTCTATGATATGCAAAATATGCATAGCCACGCCCCTCCAACGTTTAGTTAGCGAAAGTTGATAGGAGGAGCACAAAAATAGAACCCCACCCCCTACTTAATATTCAGTTTCAGTTGGAAATAGGTCGTCATACTGTAAAAGTCTGCAGCAGCTTCTAGTTCATGCTGACTTTAAGGAGTAATCAGAATTAGAGCAACAAGTACAGCACGTGTCAAAGCCAGTTCCTGGAGGGCCGCAGCTCTGCACAGTTTAGTTCCAACCCTAATTAAGCACACCTGATTAAACTAATTGAGTGCTTTAGGCTTGCTTGATACCTACAGATAGGTGTGTTGAAGCAGGGCTGGAACTAAACTGTGCAGGGCTCCTGCCCTCCAGGAATTGACTTTGACACCCCTGATGTGCAGAATGTTCACTCGATGTTTTCAGAAACAATTTAATCTTCGTTGTTCAAATTATTTATACATTTTTTTCGAAATAACCACAATAACCCTTTAGCTGGTGAAAAATAATGATAGTGCTGTGTGTAGTTCCTGTTTTCAAGTTGTTGTTTTTTCCTGGATAATAAATGAAGAAATATGTTAGAAATATGTTTTCTGAGGAGAATGGTGATGCGCTCAGTACTTATTTTACCCACATTTTTAAAAATTATTCGTTGGATTTATTTATTTTTTTTTTAAGTGGTAAGTGGTTGCAAACAATCTGAATTAAACAAACAAATGAAATTTAGTATTGTTCAACTTAATTTGTTTGTTTAAATTTAGCCTATATAAATTGTTTGCAAGCACTTGCCTTGTGTAAATCCTATTAATCTTTTTTTTCCCAGTGTGTATCAATCAATATGCATAATCTGTGCGTGCCTGCGTGCGTGCGTGCGTGCGTGCGTGCGTGCGTGTGTGTGTGACATGTCAGGACACAAATCTGTATAATGACATGGGTATGACACAGGTATTACAAAAAGGAGGTGAAATATGAGGACATTGCTGATGTCCTCATTTCTCAAAAAGCTTATAAAACACAGAATGAGTTTATTTCAGAAAGTAAAGCTGTACACAGTCTCCTGTGATGGTTGGGTTTAGGGGTAGGGTGGGGTTAGACCAATACAATATACAGTTTGTACAGTATAAAATGAATGGAAACCTATGTAATGTACCCACTTTTAACAAAAGAAAAAACATGTGTGTGTGTGTGTGCATAGGAAAGTCAAAGTCAAAGAATAGAGCACCTAAATTAGTGTTCAAATGTGGAAACTTCATATTTTTACTTACATTATTCATTTTTTTCCTAAACCACCAGCCCAAAAAAGTTGGACAATGATGACCAATACTACCAGGGTTTGTCCAGCAGTAAATCCACCAGCCTTCCCAATGAAAGGCGCCGGTCGAGCAAACGGAGGGCTTCGGATGAAAGACGCTCGTCTGAAAGACCCCTGTCTGATGTCCCCAAATCTGAAATCCCCAAAGACCCAAAGGAGAAGAGGTGAAAGAACATTTAACATCTGCACCACACTCTCCATTTAACAAAAGACGTTGACCTCGCACTGCATTACAGCGCGCGCCAGACATGATAAATGTGTCTGAGCGGAAGATGCAGATATCAAGACATAAAATCCTCCCCGCTTTCTTTCCCTTTCTCTCTTGCGTCTTCATTTTCCTGTGAAGTCACCCTTTATCTGCCTCTCTCTCTGTCCACAGTCACTCGTTCTCTAAAATGCCCTCTACAGAGAGTCAAAGCGAGGACAACCCCTACGACTACAGAAAGATACTGAGAAAGACCTCCCAGAGACGAAGGCTAATAACACAGCCATAATCCCAAACATCATCTTTAAAGACTTGTGTAAATATGTCATTCCAAACCCATAAGACTGTCTTTCTTGCATGGAACACAAAAGAAGACATTTGGAATAATGTACCTGCTGCTCTTTTCCATGTCATTTCAAGCGTCGAGAATGGAAGCTTTTGCTCTTCAAAAAGAACTTAGACTGTGTTTGATTCATCAAGATTCATTCGTTTGAATCAGATAAGATGATTCGTTCCCAAATCTGACTGATTTGGTTGCAGCTCACTAAAGGGGAAGATTATCATTTTGGAGTTATCTGTGGTGTTTTTTAAGTAATACACAGATTTTCTGTTTACTTATCATTGTCGTTTTGGTTAATTTTACCAAAGAACCTGTGCATTATTAAAAAAAACAAAAACAAAGAGCCTTAGTTTAAGTAGTTGCACATATAAAGAGCACTTAGTGCTTTTTGCTGTTCAGAATGAACCAATAATTCAGTTATACAGAGAGTTGGCATTGTAACAGGACATTTGTGCTGCCCTTGCTTGATTTTTATCTCAGGTTTAGCATGTTTTCTGTATGTTGATGCATTCTATGCAAGTCTCTTTGTGAATAAAAGTTTTGCCTTTGAAGACATTCATAAGGTGAACTTTATATTTGTACCACTTAGACTTTGCCTGTACTGCATTCTGAGTTTTGCTGCATGAAATTAAACAGATTTTATATATTCATTCATTCATTCATTTTCTTTTCGGCTTAGTCCCTTTATTAATCTGGGGTCGCCACAGCGGAATGAACCGCCAACTTATCCGGCATATGTTTTACGCAGCGGATGCCCTTCCAGCTGCAACCCATCACTGGGAAACATCCATACACACTCATTCACACACATACACTACTGACAATTTAGCTTACCCAATTCACCTATAGCGCATGTCTTTGGACTTGTGGGGGAAACCCACGCTAACACGGGGAGCACATGCAAACTCCACACAGAAATGCCAACTGACCCAGCCGAGGCTCAAACCAGCGACCCATTATATATATATATATATATAATTTATATTAAATGCAAAATACATCAGATATGTTTTGAGAAAACAAAATGTCAGAATACAGGTGAACTAATGTTCCTAGTTTTTCAGCCTAACATATATTCATGTAACCTATTATCAACATAAAATGACAATTTATTGATTCACGATATGTCTGTTTTTGGTATATAAACTATTGCTACTCTAAATAACATTTAAGTGGGCCTTTTGTAAATAAAATTATTTGCTAAATACTAATAAACAAATATCACAATTCAGCATGTTCTTTAGCCGAAAGCTAACCATTTGCTTGCGCTCTGGAACGGCAGTCCTTCTCTGATGACGTCACGACTTGGGTGATGCGTAGCCACGCCTCTCCAACTGTTAAGTTAGCTGCTAGCGAAAGATGATGACAAATATAAACCCCTACCCCTTTTCTACATTCCGTTTCAGTTGGAATTATGTCATCATACTGAAATAAAAGTCTGTAAGTAAAGTAAAACTTACGCTTCACACATATTTTAATGAGTGAGCATAACCAGAATAAAAAACATGTACACTTGATGTGTTCAGAAACAATGTAGGCTAATATTCATTAGCCTCTAGCTGATGTTAATGATAGTGTTGTGTGTCATTGGGTTCCTCTACCCACTCTTTTCCCCTGTGTTTTCCTGTGTTTTTTCCACTTTAAAACATTGCAGACCTTTTACGTTCTGAAACAGGTATTGACACACTCTGTAAAAAAATATTTTACGATCCGTTCGAAATATGCATAATGTACTGGCAAATTATATAGCCCTATATAGTGCAATTTGGTTTTGTTTTTCTTTTGGAAATGGGAAATGCGGTCCTTCTCTGATGATGTCAGTTTGACGGCTTGGGCGGTGTATGCTTAGCCACGCCCCTACAACTGTTAGTTTGCTGCGATTGCGTAAAAAGCATTTGCTGAAAAACACTAATAAAAATACAAACGATTCAACACGTTCGAATGTACAGAGAGAATAACGCTTATAACACCTTTTTAACGCTTATAACACCTACCGTTTTTATGCCTGAAAAATCTCATTATCAAAAATGTTAGGCTATAACAGTGTCAGAATTATCTGTATCTAAATAAATTGTTAATTTAATAATTTTTTTGTAACAATGCATTAGTACTTATATTTAATAATTACTTAGTCAATCTAAATGGTAAAATGCGTATATGCAATGTAACGTTGTTTATAAAACGTAATAATGACTAAGTCAATCCAGTGCTATTTCATTATTTTCTTTTTAGCTGTATTAGTTAATCATAGCGTAAATGCTTTAAAGGCCATTACTATGTAACAGTACAGGCACCGTTACTAAAAGAAAGAGATATATAGGTTATAGATTGTATTTATGTATAACGCATATTCGTATGAATCCCATATCAATATTATATAAACAATATTTTAATAATATCGTATCAATTACATGTAATTTAAAGAATATTTATTGCGAGTGTATTTCACGATAATAAAATAAATAATTTGTGTGTATTTTATGTTATCGAGAATCTATATGCACCATTCCCCCAGAACACTCTTAACTCTAGTGATTAACCTACGGTATTATTTCCCACATCCCAAAGTCCTTAGATACAGTTCAGCTTTATTTGGGGTTTATTTTATTAACTGCATTCGTAAATAAAGGGCTCAAGTGCCATTGCGCACAATAACCGCACACAATAAACAATGGTATAGCCTACTTTGAAATGGTAAAATGTATAGCCTACTTAGAAAAGGTCAAATGTTTTTATTCACATTATTGTTTCTTTTGCGAGTTTGAAACTGGGTCTCCAAATTCTACACCAACAAGAAATAGTTTGATGATAAATGGGGAGCACAGATCTGAACGTCATGGTCCATGGAGCACCCCGGCTGCTCCTCCTGCTTCTGGTGATGTCTGCTCCCTGCTAGAGTAAAGCAATTACAGAAACTAAAAAAGGAAATAAATAAATAAACATATACCGTTGATTCGGGCGGTGCGCCAGGAGGGGCACAAACCACTGTTTGTGGTCACGATTAATGACGCAAATAGTTCGTCATGACCTGAATCGCGTCGGAATTTCTCTGATGACGTGAAGCGGATTGTCTTTACGCCACAAGAAGCTTTTATTACCCCTAAAGTTGCAAGTTTGCACGTTGGATAGCCTGCGCAATGGATTTCTACAAGTGCGTTTTTAGCAATGTACTGTGCACATGTGAATGAGAGCTATTGGATGTCTGTGTCTCCATCAGTGCCAGTGTTTCTCCATGAGTTCAGTGACGGTCTCCGGCTGCTCCAAATCATTGCGCACGGCGCACCAACTGAATATAGACACTCTGTGCTTCGCCTGAGAGCTTAGAGCGTCTTTTATGAGCACTTTAGCAATTAAGTCACTTGATTTGACGCGTTTGGACAGGTGTGATAGTAAACGCATCGGATTTCCAGCGCATCGGGCAGGATTCAGCACCACGGCTGCGGACAGCTCCCGTTCCCCGGTGACGCGCGTCTGGATGGCTTCTGCTCGCGTGTCTCTGTCGCTGCTCTGATCCGCTCCGCTCGCGATGGCATCACACGGGTTTTGGTTTCTGGGAGCTGAAAACGCGACTGGAAACGGCAGTCAAAGCCCGAACACTCGTAAGTGAAAACGAAGCCTGCATGAGATTGTGTTTTATGCAATAGTGGCCACGAGACAAAAGAAATGCGACATTTATTGTGTCTTCAATGCTCAAGGTTAATTTAAAGCCTTGAAATGTCATGTCGGGTTTGTCGTATGATAATAAACAACTGGATTTACATCGGGTTTTTTTGTGACCAATTCCATGCCACGGATTATTGATGTTCATAAAGGAAGTTTTATGATGGATGTGACGTTAAAATCACACTCTCTTGGTCGTTTCAGCCAGAGCATGGTGCCAGGCGGCGGCCCAGAAATTCAGCGGAGGCATCGGCTCCAAATTATGCGGTACGTTTATTTTTAACATGCCATTTAAAAATCTTTATTTGCGTCTCACCCACAATCCTAAAATGTAACATCATTATGAGCAGCACCAGATTTGATCAGTAACCATATGCAACTTTAATTCAACGTTTAAAGCATATTTTCTTTTTTAGAGTCTAATCTCTGAAGAGTCTGAAACGAATTAGGTGCAGTTACAAAAGTAACTATTTTCCCCACAATTTGAGATGCTGGGTTTCGGCTCAAATGATAGACTAATCGTTTCTTTTGTAGCACTGTTAAATGTCGGGGAGGCTGAGAAAGCAGCTCAAGCCCCAGTTAAAGCCGAGGATGAGTCTACAGCCGAGAGCTGCGGCTGTAATAAACCCTGTAACTGCTCCAAAGCCACCGCGTGCTTCTCGGATCTCTATTCAACAGGTAAATCACCACAAATCACACCCTTACCACGGTATCTGAAGCACAGATCACGCCTGAAAAAAAGACTAAACTGCATTGTCATGTTGGTTGCGTGGTTAAATTTGTATTTTATGTGATTTTGATTTATTTCTATTAAATAAAAAACAAGTATTGTTCCAGTCTGCTTTTTTTCGTTAAACCAGTTTTTAACAAATATTTTGGTTAACTATTTCTTGATTTTATACGTCTCTTTTTAAGGCAATTTCCACACACACATATATATATATATATATGGAATAAAATATTTGTAATATGTTATAAAAGCTAAATTAAATAACAAGCAATCCCGAGCCGAGTGTATTTTATTATTATTGTAATAAAAAAGAGAACATTTAAATTTTTATTGCACGTATATTTAACAAAAATGACTATTAGAGATGTTTCTTTTTTTTTTTCAAGGTCAAATGAAGCCATTTCACCGTTGAACTTCAGATTCAAGCCCATTATTTGAACGCATTAATGCTATTTTTTCCAGATCTTTTACCTGCACTGGACGGAGACGCGAAGACTATGAATTTTCTGCAGGAGGTTGTGGATATATTGCTGGCTTATATAGTGGAATCATTTGACAGGTCTACGAAAGTGATTGATTTCCACTATCCAAACGAATTGCTCCAAAGGAATAATTGGGAGCTTTCGGACGAACCCGAGTCTTTAGACGATATTCTGATCAGCTGCCGCGCTACGCTTAAATATGCCATCAAAACTGGTGAGTGTATTATTTTATTTTATAATCGACATATATAGATAATATTTATATACTGGGATGTTGTATTAAATATGATATATTGTTACATATATTTGATCTGTATATTATCCTAAATATATTTATGCTACTGATTGCATCGCTTGTAAAGCAGATCAGCAAATGCGTGTGTGTGTGTGTGTGTGTGTGTGTGTGTGTGTGTGTTTATGCCTGAAGGGGAATCGAATTAGATCAGGACATGACGTGATATTAAATGAACGCGTCTAGGGACGATTGTATTTTCTCTGCTGACATTTTAACTGCCATTATTTAGCAAAGCGATTTTCGTTTTGGGAATCATAATAATGAACGATCAGAAAGACTGATTGATTTCCTGCTGTCCGCGTCCGAGATTTATTGTGGTTCTGAAATTGTTTTACATCAAGCCGCGAGTGACTATAAATGGTGGAAGATAATTGTGTCATAAACAGCTTCACACGTCAAAATCATCAATTTTGCATTTATCCTCTTTGTTGTGTTTATCTTCAGCACATCCCAGGTATTTCAATCAGCTCTCCACTGGGTTAGACATGGTTGGCTTGGCTGCAGATTGGCTAACCTCCACTGCCAACACCAATATGTGAGTGTGTGTGTGTGTGTGTGTGTGTGTGTGTGTGTGTGTGTGTGTGTGTGTGT